>JAODUJ010699312.1:0-13755 GCA_027564615.1 Psolus chitonoides | reverse complement strand
AATGAATAAGTTCCCTTAGATGCAATCTGGTGCTATATTTTCATATTTTGAAGTTAATTTTTATGTTCAAGAATTGTCATTTTTCAATAGTCTGTCCGATATTTTCATTTTTAATTAAGACCGATCAAGAAATTATACCAAAAAGAGAACTTGAGCCTTTTTCTTTGAGCAATTTCCCAATAAACATAAACAAGAAAAACAAGTCAAGTTGGTAATATTATCGAGGGCGTTTCGATCTTCACTAATTAATCAGTGTATTTCCTATTTCTTCTGTTGCCTCTATTTGGATTGATCTTGTTTCTATTTAGCATAAAGTTCATAACAATACCACGTGTTACTTCAGAATTTCAGATCAGGGCTCATTTATATAATTTCATTTAACAGACCGCTGTTACAATTGACCCACCTGTTACAATATTGACCATTTCATTGGGTCAAATGTAACTATTGTTTTATATCGACCAGTTTTCCTCAACTATAATATCAGTTACCGTTTATCAAAAGACTATCCAAGGTGTGTGGCACACAGGTGCATGTTTCCAACCCATGCAATGACAGCAACAATTCATGTAAACTTTTTTTGTTTGTGTTATAAAAGATAGTACCATTTTGCATTATAAGTACCCTTATTTTTGGCAAACGAGGCTTAGTGAAGTGTGCCGAATCAATAATTTCCGTATACACTTCTACGTATCTCGGAACGTCCAGCGAATGATTTCGCCAGTTCTTTCACATCGGCTTTGTCGAGTAGGTTTTTGTAGACATGGCAAACACAGACATGGTTCAGTCTCTTTTGTGTCATCGTTGAGCGGAGCCATGTTATAAGTCGACGTAGAGCTGAAAAAAACTCTGTTCAAGTTTGCAAGAAGTGACGGGACACACCAGTAACAACGTAAGATGAACACTCGGCCCCTCGTCTCAACCGACATGTCCCGGTAGGCTTCTTTGGCTGCCTGTAGAGACACCGAGCCGGTGGCGTGTTTGAACATTGGCAGCTGGATTGCCAGAGTATTTGTTATCAAGCTCAGGGTAGTGATCTGTCACTCTGAAACCCTCCCTTCTACGAGCAATTGCTCCAGTTCCTGATACTCTGGCAATCTAGACTTGTTGGGTCATATCGTTCTGTTAGGTTGACGATAAGAGCATGAAGAAACTGAAGAAAAAACTCCTCTGAAATGGGCCTTCACATTATTCGGGTGGTGGTTCGACAGAGTCGAACCGGTAATACGTTTTGGAGGTTGACGTCTTTGAGGCAACTGTAGTGGTTCTAAATCGAAGGCAGCAATTTCGACTGAAAAGGTGAGCTGTGAAGAGGGAGGATTTAATACCAGGAAAGCGAAAGTCGTAGCCTAATGTTCGTACAGTGCTACTGTTCTGCTATATCAAACCTTAATTGTATTATGTAGTAGTATAACAAACTTTCATGATTAACTTTTAGAGTGTATCAAAATGGAGATGGCCATTTGAAAAGTGGGGGATGATTATATGGAACACCAAAAGGTGGGGATACGACCCCGGATTCACGCCACTGTGTAGCTTATTTAACGCTGAAAATAAAAATGGGCTTTCATTTAATGCCAACGGAGGCCTTGAATTGCTCATATTATTATGTGTGTGGATATAGGCATATGACACTAGGGGATACCTTGCAACCGCGCGCGAAATTCACATATATTTGTTGTGACTTGACGCTAACAAATCAAATGGTCTTTTTAACTGGAAAGAAATATTCAGAACATCATTTTACACCTCTTTCCAACCCCTTAAAAAATACGTGCATTACACAACCTGTATATAGGCCAAGTAACATCACTTATGTCATGAAAAATACTGGTGTTTTTATCGTCATGTAAACTCAGCTTTATGATGTAGGCTAAGAATACGTCCAAATAAGCATTAATACTGACATTTCGAATGTCGGCACATTTCGGGTATTTCCATGTTTTGCCATCTCCACTCGAATTGCATCTCTCAAGGTGTTCTAATGTGTAGGTTCTATTATCATCATTTAGGCAGATTCCTACAAACCACTGGCATTGATCATCGATGTCCCAAGAATCAATACAGGGCTCAATTACAACCACTTCCGAATAGGATGCAGTTGGCACTGCTGGTATCACAGTTTATTGTGTGGTTGCTGTGTTGTCGGCATCGCAAGGTTGATCTGCATGTAGGTTGAATACTTGCATCATGTCCTCTTCAGTGGGCGTATCAGGAATCCTCTGAATGTTTTTTATTTAGTAGCGAGTATCAAGGTACCGGTAGTAAGATTTACCTTTAGCTCTTCTGTCAAAATCTGGGTGAGATTATACAAGTAGGAACGAACCTGGAAGTCCTGGGGTGATGTGTGTCTCTCATACGATACTTTAGTTCGGAGTTTTGTTAGGATCATCGAGTCTTGTCAAAACACACTCCTCCAAACTCGTCGGTGCTGGTGAATAGACTTAATAGCCTTACACTCATGAAGTGGAACATGGATATACTCTTCGCCCTTTAATGGAGCATCACAAGCTTTCTGCAAATGCCCCTGGTCAGAATCACTGTTCTTCAATCCATTTCCTCTCTCGATCATCCAAGACTTTGGCTAGCTTACCAATAACTCTGGCAACATTTACGGTTTCAGATTTTTAGACAGTCATTTCATCTCACATTCCTTTGGCTGTAAACTTTTGTTTGAACATCCTGCATATCTAGCAGCTATTTGTCAAACTTTACTTTGCCGAATCTCTTTCAGCCTAATTATTTGTTGGTAGGCCTGCCAAATTCCCTGGAGTGAGGGTATCGAGCACTGTTACACAAGCAGTAGCATCTAATTGTAATCCAAAGCCATACTCACAACCCCTCTGTGTTGATATTTACCAAGGATGTGTTTCTCAACTGTGGTTCTTCCCAGCCCTGGTTGGCATGACTAGTTCACATGGTATTCTGTGAGGGGTCTTGCAGCTTGATCACCATGAAGGTGTGGTAGGATGCGAAGGAGATCTACTTGAGTGGATTGTTCCTCCATGTTGAGGAATGGAAGGGTAATCTTGTGTGTGAATCAATCCAGGAGCGAAGTCCTAGGATTATGAATTCACACTGCAAGTATACACGGGGAGGGCGGTTTACTGTAGCTCGAAAGGTTGCGAGTTTGAATCTTCCCAAGACGACCGCTCAGCTTTTCCGTTGCGTCCTTAGGCAAGGCACTTTGCATCGATTCCTTCTCTCCATCCAGGTGTATAAATGGGTACAACAGAATATTCAGGTGCTTGAATTGGCGAACCACTGGGTTGCTCTCTGGGTGCTGTGCTGCGACTCGTGAGGATCCCACTGCGCCCAGATCCACTGTCAGCCGTATATACCTTGTCTCTCCGCTGAATTTGGTGGTGATGGGAATAGAAGGATGGCATGTCACGTGGGCAAGGCATATCCCCTCAAGACAGTTAGCCCCATGGCGACCTCCGCGTGCAGGCATCGTCACTTTTGATGGTCAGCCGATATTTTATTATACACGACAGGCCTGCACCAGTTGATTGTTTGACTTGGTTTTCTCAAAGACAGCTTGACAATCTTGGAGATGATATAGAATCATCACCGCAGTATATTCAAGCTTTGCGAATCTGCGCTCCAAGATTCGAAAGTGTTTCTTGGTCCTTCTATGCCCTACAACTGTACTGTAGGTGGTGTAATTATGTCTTAGAAGTAAGAGTTTTCCTCAAATAGTTACAGCTATATATGTCATATGGTCGGTCAACTGGCTTTGTACAGAAAGTAGCTATGCAAAAGCTATTATCCAACTTTGAAAGCCTAAAAAACCACAGAAACATTGACGCCAGCACTCAGTGTAAACCGAAATGATATCAGAGCTGAGCATGTCATGGGTGAGGAACGGATATTATGATTTTTCAAAGGAAGCAACAAAATAGAGTCATTTCAAGTCGATGTATGCCTAAATTGTCTAATTTTTAGGTTATTAGACCCATGGAAGTCTTCTTGGGGTCAGAATTTCTACGATAATAAATATAGTAATGGTAAACAAAAATAGGGAGTGAACAAAGTAAAAAAATACGAAGCTGGAGTTTTTTTCTGTTTTGCAATGGAAAACACTGACAACTTTGTAGTTGAGTACAAACCTTTGCCCCAATGTCTCATTTATAATCCTAAATGAATTGCTGACCAAAAAACCTAGGAATTGACACAACCTTAATCACAATTGGTTATTAAGGGACCATAATTTGTGATTAACGCTAATTTTCTACATTTTCTAAACTACAAAAACTTGAAATTTGATTTGTCAGGGTATCCTTGAAAGGCATCTCCAATTCCTGTAAAACATGTTGACAAATTAGCCTCAAGGTCTGTGGAAATCTTTCAGATTTGTTTACATTACTCAGGGATGAGCTTGGAAAAGTCAGTTGGAGCTGTGTGTTCATGATAACATTCTATAGACTGATGTTGATAAGCATTTAGTGTTTAGGGTCGGATATGGTACACATTGTATGATGATGATGATGATGATGATGAGTCATACATTGATAGTGTTGAAGAGTTGGCAACCACTGTAGTAAGTGAATGGGGAATTTGTATAGAGGATATGTAGGGGTGTAATGTAGGTCTACGCTTCCATTCTCAATAGGAATATGCTACAGGAGTGAGATTCGGTATGGTGGAATATCTAAAGGAGGGGTAAATTTTAGTGTAGGGTCAAATATGTTACCCTTAATGGCGTTTCCGATAGGGACATGGTACGGGGACGAAACCTGGGTGTAGTAAGAGGTGTGGAAAAAATGTTAGTGCAAATCTCAAAGCTGTTAGTGCAACGTTTCTGTGTGTTCGAGAATTTGGGGTCCAAAGTAACGCATGAGGGTTTGTAACGAAAGTGCCTCGGTAGTGCTACCTTCGGGGTGTCCACAACAATGTGTTTGGAGCCCAACAGTTTTTTTGGCCCCTAAATGTTTTGGACTCAAACTTTCTTGGACCCAAATTTGTTTAGGCTCAAATTATATTGAGCCCCTAAATGTTATTTTGTTGGACCCACATTTGTTTGGGCACAATTTTTTTGGAACCCTACATTTTTTGGACCCAAATTTTGTTTGGACACAAATTTTTATTTTGGACCAACATTTTTTGGCTCCAAAATATTTGTTGGGCCCAAATTTGTTGGACCCTGAATTTTTTGGACTCAAATTTACTTGGGGCACAACACTGTGCACCCAACATTTTTTGAACTCAAATTTTGTTATGCCCAAATTTAGTTTGGACCCAAATTTATTTGTGTGGTTTGCATTGTTTTGTAATTGTTAAGCTGTTCTTGTTTGTGTTTATTGTAGGTCCACTCTCAGCACGACCGTGCAAATCTTGTGTTGCAAGGTACTGGTGGTGCATAAACTATTCGTGCATTCATTCATTCACTGTACTATACCTAGTAGGCTGTTACATGTACAGTACAAGATGGATACTAGTATTTTAGTGATATTCAATTTGAATGTTGAAGCTTGAAAGCTATTTAAATTGTCATATTTATTCAAAATCGATAATTAACCAATTTAACCGCCGGTAAAATATAATGTGGTTAATTAACCGTTAATTTTCCGGGTAAAAACACTGGTTCCCGCTCTTGATAGACAGGAGTAGTGCATTCCAGTGATATGAAACGAATTCACTGAAAAATCGATCACCATAGGATTTCGTTTCAGTGGTTGGCACTACGAAAATATATTTGTTAGAACTACGAAGACATCTAGAGGGTTGGGAAGGAAGGAATGGAGAGTGTGTGGCATACATACGATGCCAGCAGCGCTCTTCCCCCATCTCTTTGACTTGTAAGCCTGCTGTTAATGTCCAGACGATAGAGCCGACTACTGCCTGAACGCCAGTTTCCTTTCTCAGTGCGAACACCAGGTACTCAGCGCAGCTGAATGGGCTGGGGCCCGCCCAGGTTCGGCTGGCGAGCGATCAGTGTTTTAGAGTTCCGGACCAATGGATCTTTCCCGATGACTCGGGCCACCTAGCACGTCAATTTAATTCTTCTTGTCCAAGAAACTGAAGCCCGTATTGGGAATCGAACCCGGGACTACTGGGTTCCGAGCCCAATGCCTTACCGCTAGTAGCTCTCTGATATAAGATGGAGAGCCTGTAGTTAGGGCTCGGAACATGATAAGAATTAATGTGACTCTCAGAGCCAGTGACTTTTGTATGGTAGGCATCAATCCCATTCTTGAATGCGTTTACACTACTAGCATACACCACATCCTCTGGCAAGCCATTCCACTCCTCCACCACCCTGCGAGAAAAGAAATATATCCTAACATCCAACCTACAATAGTTACTATGAAGCTTGAAGGGGAACTGGAGGCAAAATTTTCGGAGAGATATGTTGTAGAGCAATCAAATTCAAGTACTTTACCAAGAAACTGCATTCAAAAAAATCTTGTTTAGTTTTCAAGTTATCACGTTTTCTAATTTGAAGAAGTAGGAGGCTTTTAGCAACTCTATGACATTACACAGGGACAACAAGTTGCAAGTCTAATGTAATTGATTGTTTTTCACTTCGACAGTTCACATTAATGACAACTGATGTTTTCATTTAGGTTTGTTGAAGTACAAAATATATAAATAGAACTATCACTTTTGAAAAATTTACCACAACAAATTAGTTCTTTTGTTGAAAATTAATTGAACACATTATAAAGAAATTCTATAACCCAGAATAGCTAGTTGTCCGGGTGTGACATCATAGACTTGCTAAAAGTCTGCAACTTTTTCAATTTAGAGATCTTGATAACTACAAAACTAAACCAGATTTTTGAATGCAGTATTTTGGTAAAGTACTTGTATTCGATTGCTCTACAACATATCTCTTCAAAAAAGATGCCTTCAGTTCTCCTTTAAGACCATGTCCTCTAGTGTGCGTGTTATGGGACAAAGTGAAAAAAATCATGAAACGCAAGCCTATCAAAACCATGAACAATCTTAAAGACCTGGAATAGACTAACGCTGGAACGTTTGGACTTACCTGTTATTAATCCAGCAGCAGAGTTTTGGATGCATGGTAATTCAAGTGTTGCGTCTGTGGCAACCCACAAACAGAGATTTACAGTAATCAATGCTCTTGGTAATGAAAGCATGAACAAGCTGTTCGATTGACTTAGTACTTAGGTAAGGACGGATCTTACCAATATTACGCAAATGAAGACATGCAGATTTGCACTTAAGGCTAATAAAATATTTCATTGAGTAGGCTAATATCAAATACAACTTCCGGATTTCTCCAAGAAGAGGTATACGGGATCACGACCGTCTCCCCTAATCCCAAGAAACATATAGCATCAGCTCAATCCAACTATGCATCGTCAAGTTAGGCCATGCACAAAGTTGTCAGTGTTTGGTCGCGATGATACTTTATTGACCTTTGAATTTCTTAAAAAATAAAACCAATCATGCAAACACCATCCGTGATTCACACATCAAATATGAACTCGATCCAATCATAAAGTTATACTTATTCAGGTCACAGGTACTTCATCTGCAATGATGGCGAGATGCTGTCTTACCTAAGAATTGCAGATGACATGGCCTTAACAATAACATCAGCCAAGGCAATGGAAGAAAAGCTTATAAGGTTGAACCATGATGCAATGAGGTACAACGTTTATGACAAACTTAGCACCGATGAAAGTCTCAACATATGGAATCACCAGATCGAAAAATTAGAAAGTTACAAGTATCTTGGCCACTCAAATCCATCAACACAAAATAAGACCTACTGTGCAGAATTAAGGCAAGGTGGGGACATTTTGAATGTATATACAAATATATTATGAGCTAAGACAGAACTAAAGAAACCAATATAAATTGTTTAAGGAGGGTCACATCCGAAGAGTGGTTGAACAATGCCTGATCAATATAAAGATGATTATGATGACGACGGCGACGACAACGACCGTCCGTGCGTCCCTTCGTCCCTCCTTCGTCTCTCCGTCCCTCCTCTCGTCCATCCACCCATACAAAATTGTTCAAATTGGTCCTGTGCCTACTTGCTTCGATGGTTTTTTATGACACTTGGACACCATGATCATTGAATGATGCGCAATAACATTTGGTCAGTGATTTGAGATCAAAAGTCATCCAGAGGTCATTATCTGAAAACATTTAAAAGCCTTTTTCTCCTTAGATTCGATTGTGAAGGGTTAACCGTTGGTCCTAATGATTTCTCCATAGTGCGTCCTCTTGGGTGTTCAAATATGTCGGGTTGAAGGTCATTTGAGGTCAACAGGAGTCCAACACTAAAAACCTTACAAAACAGTCTAACTTGATAATGCTAATTTGGATTGAGCTCATACTAGGTTCGCACGTTCATCATAACGGTATATGAATCCCATTGTTGTTGTTTTTCATTGGTCAAATATCATCTAAGGTGAATAGAGGCCAGACACTGGAAACCTTATAAAACAGTTTAACTTGATACTAACTGGGATGGAGGTCATACTTGGTACCAGGTCCCTCATAATGTGTATATGTTTCCCCATATTTTTGCTGTTTGTCAAAGGTCATCTGTGGTCAACAGGGGCCAAAAACTAGAACATACAAAAGACTATACAACTATCTAACTTAATGATGCTAATGTGGATTGAGCTCATAATTGATGTATAGGTTTTCCAACTTGTGTATAGGACTGTTGTTTTACTGTTGGTCAAAGGTCATTTGAGGTCATCAGGTGTTGTACACTGAAAACATGAAACAATCTAACTTGATGATGCTAATGTTGATTCAGCTCATACATGGTACACAGCTGTGTTCCTCCTAATCTGTATATGATTCATGTTGGTTTGCTTTAGATCAAAGGTCATTTGAATTCCGAAGTTGAATAAAACTGAAACCTTATAAAACAGTCCAAGTATGCAAATTTGTGATTGAGCTTGGTATACAGGTTCATCCTAATGTGTATATGATAACTGTTGGTTTTGTTTGAGGTGGAGGGTCATTTGGGGGCCACCAGAGGTTGACAAATGGAACTCTCTTAAAACAATCTGACTTCATTATGCTGACTTGGATTGAGCTAATACACGGTATGCAGGTTCATAATAATGTGTAAATGATTCATATTGTGTTCGCCACTGGTCAAAGCTCATTTGAGGTCAACAGTGGTTTTCTGAGTTCAACAGTAGTTATACACCAAAAACTACATGTAACAGTCTAACTTGATGATGCGAACTGAGCTTGAGCTCATATTTGGCAAGTTTACATTTCATCTAAATGTTTTTCATCTCATTTGGGTGGATGGAGCAACAGGTGTTGTCTTGCTCTCCCCCACTGGTGATGCCACGGTCCATGAAGTCACAGTAGGTAAGGGCGATAATGCAGGTATGTCAGTTCAACTTCATCTGAAGACCATTGTTAAAATTGCTCTGTATGAGCTGATGCACCATAGGTGCTCTAGTTCCACCTTGTTGACCACATCCAACCTTTCACCATAACCCCCAAAATAAGGTTCTTTAAACGATCATGTATCATGTGTATGTGTCAAGTTTGAATTTGAACCAAGGATCAAACACACGTACATATGTAGCGACATGCGCACGACAATGACTGTATCATAGATTCCTTTGGCAAGGAACACTGAAGATGATCCATAAACTATATACGCTATTTGTGTATATATTCTGTAAGCTCGAATCTAGTAATGATAGCTGTCAAGAAGTATATTTCCAACGAAATTCACATATTTTGTATTTCCACCATCAGGTACAAACACGGTGTCAGCGTCACCGCCACGGGGGAAAAAAAAGAAAACGAATAATTTTGACTGCTATATAAAGCCAGTAAACAGAACAGAACATGAACAGAGTAAGTTAGCAGTTTATAATTGAGAAATAACTACAATGGAATTTATTCCATTCCGGCTACCCCCTCTGACTCACTGAACGGAAATATTGGCACCTGATTCGAGATACCTAATGTTTGGAGATATAGTATCATATGCAGTAGCGTAGGCAGAGGGTGGGCGACTCGAGTCCGGGGTGTGCTGGGAGACTTGAGTCGCTGGGATTGTTGAGCTTTGAGTCGCCCAGCTCACCGCGGACGAAACATTGTGGGGAAAATGGGGGAGGAAGAGGAGGGAGAGAAAAGAAGAAACAGAAGGAAAGAAAAAGAGAAGACAGGAGATGAAAAATAGAGAAGGAGGAAAAAAGAATGGGGGAAGAAGAAGAAAGGGAATAATTTTGACTGCTATATAAAAAGAAGAGGGTTGGCCAATCTATCACACATACGTCGCTTGCTCAATGATGCCTCTTTTCAAATGTTCCCTATTCACTGTAGGCCTATACATCAGGAACAGCCCTAGCTCAGGCTTTGGAGGGGGGGGGGGGGGCTCGTCGGGAGTGCTGAACCCTCCGTTGGGTCTATGCCAATATACAGAGGAAGAGAACGTGGAAAAAGAGGAGGGGAGAGGGAAAGGAAAATGGGAAGTGAGGGTGACATGCGCCGTCACATTTGTGTAAAAAGCCCCTTTTTCAGTCAAATGTGTTGTTTGTTTTGGGAACCATTCCTCGGTCGGTGAAATGCCCCCCCCCCCTACCCAGTCCCCGGAATGAAACTCCCTCAATCACCACTGTAACTGTAGCTGCAGAGTGTTTGGAACAGTGTAGTCCTACATGAGACGATACACATATAATACTCCAGTTACATGTAGATATATACGATTCGTAGCCTTCGTGCTGTGTTTCATGTACAAAACGTACTGTAATGTAACTATAGATAAAACCTATTCTGTTTCTCACAATCATTTCCTGAATGTGTTAGAGGGTTGTATGATTTTTGCTGGTTCATAAGACACCATAATAGATACGAGTGATAAATAATACTGATGGTCAATTTCATGACAATTTGAAATTGCTAGTGTGAGCAAACAATAAATGACTACTTTAAGATACAGAAGTCAAATTGTGGACAATAGGTTTTATTTTACCCCTGCCCACCCAGGTCAACGTAATATGAGAATTTGGTCAAAATTGTGTTATTTTGGATAAAAAGTAGTCAAAACAGTAGTAAAATGTAATACCTAAAGAAGTTCTGTTGAATTCATTTCATGACTGCAAATCATAAAGCTTTTGTTTTCTGAGAATCCTATGGTACCCTCCATGTTAGGGATTGGGGTGAAGTGGTCCCACCCGTCACAAAAAAAACATCTAAAGTTTTTGTACCATACAGAGGCTAGGTTGTTCTGCTGGATTTTTGTTATTACTATATATTCCAGTGTATACACTACTTATTAACACCACAATAGAAGTTCTCCCATTTTTGGCTCTATGGATGTTTTTAACTTAAATCTTGTCCCGCCTATCATATTTGTCCCGCCTGTCACTTACATTCTGCCTGTTATATGTAAAGCATAAATGCTCGGTGATTATGTTGAACTTCAATCACTGCTACCTCTCTTATTACTGTAGCATATATATTAGTTGTAACCATCTTCATAGATGTACCTTATCTTGAACTACATGAATTATTACAAAAATGTCTCGCCTGTCACAAATTTTGTGTTACATTATGTATGTAAAAAATACCTGTTGTTAAAATTCAATCATTATGATATATCCCACTATCCTCTTATTTATGCCTTGTGCTGACATTGTAGACACCCAAATTTGTAAAAGCACCCTCATAATTGGTAATATATGGGGGTTATTTTCTTCACCCCAAAATCCCATACGTTATGGATAGAGTCCCGCCTATCCCGTCAAGATGTCCCGCCTGTCACAATGAACGAGGGACGCTCCCATGTGTTTCTAACCAACACAGATCAGATTAACATTTTAAACTGAAGGCATATTTAGTATTCTCCAACATATCAATCACCTGACTTCAGAAGTTCAGTATTAAGATAGCTTTTGAAAAATGGAACGACCCCTGTACAAGTTGATGTAATTTTATGTCCCGCCTGTCACGCTGCATTAAATTTGACGTATATCAGTAATGCAAAGTATAGGAAATTCAACAGTCGTGTTGTTATAAAATACAATTACCAACTTATTCTATAGCCTAAATGAGATTCACTTCATTTGCATTGCTTCCTTTTTTCTAACTATTCACATGGACAATTATATCTTTTGTACCGCCTGTCACGCTACAATTGCATCAATATAATATACTGAATAATATAACACTTTATGGTATTCTGCACTGCACCATAAATGTATAATGAACACTCTCGTATAATTTTACATACCGGCAGATTGACTATTTTAAAGCTAAATTCAGAGTTTGAACTGTTGATAACTAAAACCTTCAAACCAAGAACCAATGACATGAATCGTTAGCCTACTGTTACCCGTGCGTATATTCCACCTTCAACACAACCTAATGTTGAAGTCTACTCTATTTAATATTTCAGATTTAATTGACAAGAGAGAAAAGGTTGCATTTTATATTCGGTGACAATTTCGCAGAACTGATACATTCGCAGTGACGAGCCCCGTGTGGCAAGGGGAAGTGGTGGGTATGAATCACACACAGGGGTGCACTTATATCGAAATTTCCACATTGCCTACATGCGTGCATTACAATGGCCCACGGAAGATTCGAGGAGCCCAAATAAAATCTATGTTAAAAATTCTTCAATCAGATTATGAATGAAAACAGTTCATTTGAATACTTATACTATTTCTGGTGTTTTTAAAGCAGAATTGCACGTCTATGGGGTTACTGGCAAGGCCTAGGAAGTGTAATTTCCGGCAATCTAGGAGGTATTTTTAGAAAAACAGATTTACGTACGCTCCGCGCCAACCGATGGTGGCGCTCCGCATAGATGGTATCATCACAGTTTTTTGCTACTACAATTATAAACTCACAAGTAAAAGTGTCCCTTGGCACAAAAAACACTTGAGAAAGCCTGATTCTATTTGTTTACTTCCATCGTGCATATATAGTGGGATATGCACATTTCGGTAATTACATTTTGGGGAAATGCTTTGCTAACCCGGGCTCTGGGGGTTGGCTACGCCCCTGATCATATGACAAATGTAACAGGAATACATCTCATAAAAAGGGTAATTTACGACACGTGCGAATGAGGATGTCGAATCAGAATATGTGGGTTCATCACCGCGGGGGACTCCCAACATAGTGGCTTTTCGGAATGGGAGACCAAGAGTATACAACACTACGTAGCCTACATTGTAATGTATAACATGATCGTATATTAATGGAATAGGTGTGAAAATGTGTTGTGGTATTTTCGAGGATGCATGCTGAATCCGAAAATTTGACTTAAACCTCAGTGGAATGTGGGAACTCATGAAAATAGAAGGCGCCTTAGTTCAAGAATAGTTGCTAAAATGTTGTGAATCTATATGTAACCATGCAAACTGCAAAACCTAATAAGGTAAACTTCAACTGAACTCATACTTGGTATGAGTCTTCATCACAGTTAGTACAACATTTCTATTTTTTTTAGTGGAGATCGAAGGTCATTTGTGGTCGACAGAGGTCAAACTCTGGAAACGTTGTAAACAGCATATCTCGATAAAGCAAACTTCAGTAGAAATCATACTTGGTATGTGTTTTCATCATAGTTAGTACAATTTGCTTCCTATTGTTTTTGGTAGAGAGGCCAAAATTCATCTGTGGCATGCCAATTCGATCACACAGAACCTCTTGATCTCAAACGAGGCATTATGCTGGGATTGAGGAGCATTATTCCGGGATCTCAAGGGGATTGGCTGTTTACATTAGGATATCAGTGGCCCTCTGATTGAACTAAGGCTGTATTATTAGGAG
>JAODUJ010699311.1:0-20358 GCA_027564615.1 Psolus chitonoides | reverse complement strand
TACAGTTATTAACCCCCCTCGGAGGAGATGATCCGTCCCGAAAGGGGGATCATAATTGGGTTCTCATAGATGAGAACCGGAGCGTTCCCACTACGTTTTTTGGGGTTCTTCAACCCCTTGGGTTCTTCAACCCCCCGTGCGTTCTCAGGTGGGAACACGGCCATAGGCTACTAGGCCTACATAATTTATTACACGAGGGCTGGTTCATCTGCCACTCATACTGTATCAATTTATCAGATTAACGAGAAACCCACTGAGCTACGTGAATAGTCAGTCACCTTTCTGTGAAGTTCGTCCTGTGCAATCAAGGAAACAAAAATATGGTTGAGACGGTAATACGGGTGGATTTTGAAAAATTTGTAACTTTTTTCCACGCGCGTTTCTCGTAATATTTTGCTGGATTTACTCGTTATTTCTGCTGAGCAACGTGTGCAATTTCTAACCCAACGGCCTGAAAAGACAACCATAAAGTTTCCGTACAATGAGCGAGGGGGGCATTGTATTGCTTTTGCCCATCATTGCAAGAGCCGTATCACACATACGGCTCGATCAGGATTTGCCTAGGAGGCTATGCCATTAGGCAGATGCCTTCAATGGCCCGGCTCTTGGGAACGATCGGCGTACTCATACAGAATTAGCAAAGTTTATACATATGTAACCCCCACCTCCTGAGCCTTCGACCCATTCGGGAACACAAACAGGCTCATTCAATTGTCTGAACTGGGATGCTGCTCTGTGTAGTGACTCAACGAGGCTTTTATGGGGAGATAGATGACTGAATCAAAAGAAAAAAATTGTCGTGATGCCTCGAAGAGCGGGTGTGTTCGCCAAAACCCCCCGCCCCCTCCCCTCCCTCCCACACACACACACTTCGTGAGTCTGCTATAAAGAATAAAAAATGCAGAACAATTACGAATCTATGATTTTGCTCCTAAAACGTAAGTTATATAACCGCCATTTAATATTCTTTTTAGAAAGTGACCGGAAATAGCCTCAATGCGCATCTCAGATCCAAAATCGTCAACATTCAGAATATTCATATTTGAGTAAAAGAATGCCACTCGGCCTAATTCCAGCCACCTCTGCTCAAAACCGATCAAATCAACCGATCACATGCATGAGCTGAAAAGCTGCCCCAGACTTATAATGTTTATATATTCAATAAACACGTCAATCAATCTGACAAAGGTTAGCAAGTTCAAAGAGCATCAATTGTGTTTTCTATGATGAACACCATTAACCCATTACCTTCCAGCAAAGTGAAGGAATTTGACGTTCCCTTTTTAAAATAATCATAAGATAATCTGGAAGCAATTTCAAAATTATCTGTAATGTAATTCGGAAAGCAAACAAGTCGAAGAACATATTCCGCCAAAAAAAATCGGAAAAAATCAAGAAAGCGAAATTTTAGGCCAAATCAGTTTTTCCGTCTTTTTTTCTAAAAACTAGGCCCAAATTCACCCAATTTTTTTCACTTTCTTCTCAAACCTCGATAAATTGATGCAGAACACATCCCCTAACCATAATCGAGGTGTTTTAGGCCCTTAAAATAGGTTTTGGTGTTTCTATGTTGAACTTTTGTATGGCCCAGTTCCGCGAAATGATGTAATACAAAAAAACATCATGTAGTAAAATATTTCACAGCCTAAGTTACGTCAAAATAACTCTACACCTATCTTCTTGGAATAAACTTCCCTGCTCTCCTTCAAGCAGTTCCTGGAAAATCACTCCTAATCCGGACAAAGGACCACACGTGCCACGTCAACAACCCTTTGGGCGATTTGTGTGGATATCGAACACGATCAAGAAGAAACACGATAACCGAAGAACCCGAACCCCTAACCCGCTTTCTCTTCTCGAACTGTGTTCAGAGGGTAACGAGGCATGCATACAATCCCATCCTGCTCCCGAGACAGCCATTTAACGTCCCCATCCGAAGGACGTGAGTGAAGCTTTCAGCATTTAGCCACTTTCCCAAAGGCTGAATGAAATGGGTGGTAGCAACTTGTCCGTCACCAATGCCCTGCCGAAACATCCACTGAACCTATTAATTCCGAGGTCGATTGCTTCCCACTACAACGAAACCAGAAATTGCGAGACCATCAACAACTACGAAACAGCTTTTGACAATTCCGGAACGAGGTGGGATTGAACCCGGGACTCTGCGGTGTAATCGCTCACTCATATACACCACACAACCACCTCCAATCAGGCAAAGTATCACAGACACTCAGACAGACACACATACGTAGGCCTACGTCATTCCATCTGGCAAGGAATTCAGAAGAAATGTCTACACCGATGGCTACCTAGTGCATACAAACGTGCAACAATTTATTGCATACGGTGCGATGTTTCTATACCGACAGATATTTAAATAAAACAAACACAACGGACTATTTTTTTACAAGTTTATATTTACCTAGCTCATTGCACTACTACACTGGTCAAAAACAGTTCAATTGCTGGGTGCAAGTCATGCAAATACACAAGCAAGCAAAGGGTCTAGCAGAGAGGAGAATGAGATTATAATGACAATTAGCAATTATTGTAGAAAACTGCTGACAGAAATAATATATTCCAACCGGTAAAACGTGGACTTAATATTGCGTTAAGAATATAAATGCCATATTTTTAATGAAATAGATGAGGTTTATAACCTGTATAATCGACAGCTAGACCATTATTTAATTCGAAACATCGAATTTATAATCGTTATCGAACCCGCATGGACAAAATGGACAAGAAGTAGAACTTCTCTATGGTCCTAGCTGGGTGCATGGCTCGGCAAATAAATCACGTGGACGTAATTAATATCACATTGGTTTGGTCCTTGGTTGTAATAACGTGTATGAAGGCCTGACCTATGTGTTTAATTGAGACACTAGTAGGCTTATCGACTTCGGTAGCCTACCATAATTTACACTTTTTTATTTCATAATTTCCACCATTGACTGTAACATTAATACACAAATACTAGGAGCCATATATTCTACAGAGCGGCTGCCTATTATTATTCTTTGCTTTTGCTCGACGTATGTTTATGTTGGTAGGCTACATCAGTTATAATACAATGGTTCATCGGTAGCAATGTTTCTAATGCCCCTGCTTTTCTTCCATCTTTTCTAATTGCCAATTATCACATCCATCCTAGCATGACACGCCTCCTGCTTTTCTTCCATCTTTTCTTTTTGCCAATTAGCACATCCATCCTAACATTACACGCCTCCTAAATAAATTCAATAAACTAAAATAATGGTAGAATGAGGTTTTTCGTTCAGCTCTAAACCAGAAACAAATATCAAGGTTTGAATTCTGTGTCAAATATAAATAAGTTGTGCAAATAATAATAATAATAATGGTCAGTTTCATATAGCGTCTTACACCGACGTGGTCGGTCTCAAAGCACTTTACATTCCAGTACCCTCTGTCATTGGTATAACTCGTCCCCCACACATACGTGGGTATGGGCAGCAGCTCGAGGTCAGCGCCAATTGACAAGCTACACCTCGCAGGTAACCAATTAGCACCTGGGTGGAGAGAAGCAATCGGGATCAAGTGTCTTGCCCAAGGACACCACGTGGCAGCCCGACCAGGACACGAACCCGAAACCTCTGAATTACGAGACCCAAGCCCTAACCACTTGGCCACCACGCTCCCAAATATAGCATCGGATACCTGACGCAGTGGCTGGATCCAGGATTTTATCGGGTACATAGGCGATCTGAAAATAGCTAAATATCTCACCCTATCCCCTACATAATAGTTTCACAGAAATGTGTTTTTTTTCACCAATTCACGTCAGTGTGATGGTATGTTACCTGGATTACATATTACTAACAGCTAATGTAAAACATGCAATTAACCTAAAACGATATACATTTAAATATGATAGATACATGCACAACACTGCAGTGTACACAGTATGTAACTATAGGATAGGAGGCATTGACCTACACTAATTACTAAACATGCATGCACTACACTGGTATCATACGTACTATTGCTAACATTGTCACATATATAGACAGGCAACAACATGTAAGGTTTATCTAGACGGCTATAATATGATTATATGACAATACATCGCTCTAAACCTGAATAACCGGAAGCGTGACATGAACAGAATGCTAAACGAATGTGGAAATTGAGTTGTCAAGGTAAAGTACCTCCACATTCGAGTCGGCAATTATGTCGCATTATCAAGGTAACACCAGTATATGTAACCTTTGCTTTCATTCCCTCTCAAAACGAACTCAAATATTGTCTTGTCCCCTTGTCTTGTGCTATGCAAACACCAACTGGTGGTTATCACTGCATAGAGGACAAATTGGTCGAATGGTAACAGACTACGATCGACCTTGTTTTTCAACGCACATAATTTCGGTACCAAAGCTACTGTACTGAGGACTATACACCGCAATGACGTTATATCCTTGTTCGAATACATCTGTATAGGCTATACAGTACATCGATGTTCTGCAAAAAATCAGAAGTAACTACTTTCACCAAACCACATAACAATGTACAAAATTACATCACGTCTTCAAACGAATAACAGTCTGCGACATTCACATAGCCTATTCATAGTTTTGTTAAAGAGCGTCGAATCTACAACAACATTGCAAACATAATTTTGAGTGTCATTAACTCCTTATGCATTAGCAAATCTATGCATGATCTTTATCAAATATGAAATAAGCAGTCTTGGTACGGGAAATAAAGGTCATTGTTTCGTCCATTGTGGTACACTCGCATGGACGGGGATGTGTACCTCTGTGCTGACCCTTGTGGTACACGCATCATACTAACGTTTGTCTGTGATTTATCCTTTTATGACATGCTTCCAGTTATCTTAAAATTGGCGATTGAACCCTACAACTACGTCATAACTACGTCACAATTCAGCACCATAAGTCAGTTAAATCTAAAACAACACTGCCGTTGAGAAATATCAACAGTAATATGTCCAGAAGTAAGAAATGAAAATTAATATATAAATGAATTAATTTCAAATAATAAAATACCGAAAATTGGAATTTAAGAAAAATAAAGTATGATTATAATACTGGCAGTGTTCTGTAACGACTGACTGCTTCCATAGCAATGCACGGAGAATTATATCGTACGAAATTATTACATAACAAATGTTTAAGAACAAATTAATTTACATCATTAGTTCATCAAGTCATTAGTAATTCATATAATATGAGCATCCTACACCTCTTTATATGTGTAGCATGTATGTTGTGCGGAATATTCACACGATTGTAACTTTAAAGGGAAATTCAAGCGTCAACAATTTATAAGGAATGGATAGTCTAACTAAAATGAAAACTGACAATTCGGAGGATGAAAAACAATGCTGAAAGTTCCGTCACAATAGCATGTTCGGTTATTGATTTTAAAAGTTTATTATTTAGGCATCTGGCAACATTTGTGATGTCATAGTTGCACTTATTCTAAAAAGGATCTTTATCGATCTTTATAATCTAACTGACTTTTATCAGACCAAGTTGAACGGTTATGTCAAAGTTCTTAATGTTTTTCTCCATGTTCTCAACTGACCAAATTCAAGAGTCCATAGTCATCCGATTATAAAGAAATACATAGGCTTTGGTAAAATTGATTTTCGATAACTATTCAAAGTGAGATATTTCGAGAACGGTAGGAGATGTTCACGTGAGGTTTTCTGCTATTCTTAGAGTAATTGTTTCTTTACAACATATTAAGTTTTCATTTTGGCTGAACCAGCCTTTTACTTGGCTTTAATCCTAAATAGGATTTCGCTTTGCGTATATCGCCTGATTTCATTTGAACCATAAACACATCTAGCATGAGAACAATATATTCAGACAATTTCTTATTCAGTTTCCTTCAACACTTTAGGTAGACTAAATCCTGTCAGTTATTGGGCGCCAAAAGCGTAATAAATCTGATAAATACCCGCTCTTTCCTGAATGCCTCTTAACTTCGAACAAGGAGGAGTATGTTTTGACAATGCGATATAAAATGTGTAATCTCAATTTGAGCGACAAATATATTATCTTGACAGAATGGCTAAAACATATATAAACGTTGCATAAAAAAGACGTGTCATTATTTACAACAAAAACACAAAATATATAATTATTATGGGTATGAGGTAATGAGGTAATATCCGACTAAATATGATTTCCGAAGAGCGGACATTTTTACTTGTATGCCTTCGAAGAAATCGTATTTGTTTGTTCGATATGTCGGTCGTTTTATTGAAAATATCGAAAAGAGTATCTTCTCTTATTCTCATAATTCCAATCATTTTGTAGTATAGTTTTAGAATATAGTTTAGAGCAGATTTGTTCTATACGAAGTTACGTAAATATATAGGGCCAAGTCTATACAAATGATGAACTATACATTGTTAACATGATATGGAAATTTCCTCGTGAATTCTTTTTACTGAGTTATTAAAACTAGTATAAAAAACTTTAGTTAAAATTTCAAAAGTGTAAAAAATTGTACTTTAGAAAACAAAACAAAAGTTGTCTGTAGGTTATAAATGACAACTTCAAACGTTTAATTCTTCTGACTTCGTTTCCCGGATTACTTTCGTTGATTCTGTACCTTTTCTTTCATTTCATATTTTTCTCTTTTTATTATTAATGTTTTCATAATTTTTCCATTTTTTAAATAACTTTCGCTTTCCAATTCTAACACGATACGCATGACATACGAACACATGAACATACAAACACACACAAACATACACTTCCCTTCTCTCTACTATACAATCCACTTGCAGCAATATGTGGCGTCTCTTAGGGCAGAATTTTACAACTGTCCATTCGAAGAAAAAATAAAGTAAGGAATAGAAACAAATTATAAGAAGACAAACGTACTAAAAAAAGGCGAATAAGGAAGATAAAAAGATTTTAATATGTATGAAAAGCTTAAAATTTAAAATGTTGGCTCAGCCTTACGAGGTTTCGGCTATTTCAGTTGGACTGTATAAAACCTACGGTGCACGGTGAATTCTACTAAAAAATCTAAAGGCTACTAATTTTCTAAAATGCAGAATGCATTTATAGCACTACGCAAGCAAATTTCAACCCTTGTTGATACAAAAATAAGGGTGGAATTGAGATTGAACCTGAATTATCAAGATAGAATTAATTAGGTAATTTTTGACAATGCAGACGCGAAAATCAGTTTACGAAATCAATGTGTCATTTAGACAGTTTCCTGCATAGTTTAGTGTCCTGTTTATATTATCATCGATGACAACTAGCCCGATCTCAAGTCCATTTTATTGCTTCTAATAACTACTACTAAAGCTACTGTTGTTCCTGAGTCGTCCTTATTTGCATTTTGCACCTACCAGTTACCATGGTGAAGTATTAAGCGCCCTCACCTGGCACCTGGTGGAAGAAATGTCACACAATTATATTGTCACGTGGGATGGTTACCCACAATACTCTGTAATCATTTAAATATCTCCTGTTTTCTTTTTTCATTTCTTCACAATATTTGATATTGCGAAGATTTTTTCGGTTAAAGTTCCTTTCAGCCTATAGCCTTCATAGCATGTTAGAAAATAGCTATGTTAGGCCATAGATAGGCGTACGGTATCTTGTATTGCCCATGGCATGTAGGTCCAACATCTATAGTATCGCCAGTCACAGTAGGGCAGGGATTGACTAGTTTATGTACGGTCTTTCCAGTATTCGCCTTGATAAAATAAAGTACAGAAGGAAAAAATTCTAACTACGTATATGCATTGCGGTAGCGTGTGCAGCTTATTATGGAGGCACAGCAACAGTGCTAAGTATATACAAGATGGCCGCGAGATCAGAAAAAATGTACCCTACCTATTTTTGCAATTCCGGTCTACTGGGTTGTTGAGATAGCCTATATGCCTAACTTACCGGCTGTTACGTCACCGTAAAGTCGTTCACTCACATTACGTCAGTCAAATGTCTAGGCTATGGATACTATTGCTACCTTGAGTGAGTAGGTTAGGCTTTACTTTACCATGTCTATATGTTTTGGCTTATATCCATTGGTTTCAAAGCGAGAATTCATTTGAATCAAATGCAAATTGGAGTACAGGTTTCATACGAACATACATGGTACTTTACTCATCAGACTGTCAGGCGTAGGATAGGTGCAACATTTGACCTCAGCTCTAATTGCATAATGCTAATGGCTAACACGTTTGCGGGCGGCCATCTTGTTTATACGCTAGCCCTCGTTGCCCGCACTGCTAATACTCAATCAGGCAGATCTGACACTGGTAGCGGCATAATATTACATTTGGCCGAGTGTCTATACATGAAAAATAATGTATAAGTTAGCTTAATTACAACAAAATTATATCAAAAGTTACGATAAGATACGAAAATTTAAAACTTCACATAAAAAAGTATTTCAAAAAGATTATTGAAAAAACAAAATTTCCCTGAACAAAGGAAGCACACTGATTAGAATAGGATTAGTGTAAACCCAACACCGCATCTACGTGACTCGATGGAAGATGGACGAATTTACTCGTAAGAAGCCGTTTCCCGAATTATGTAGCCTACATCAAATGGGGGACTATTATCCAGAAGAAAATTCGTGCCTGAAAATAGTAGGCTATATGTATTACTGTAGTTTGGCCGGCGATGCTTTCATGTAGGCTCATTGAGCTATAAACACAAATTGGTTATAGCTCCATGGTAGGCCTAGGCCTGCATCACATTGTATGACAGATAAGCCTAGGCATACTGGGACCACAGCTTCCACGATGCACGAAATTCATTGCTGGAGGCGAATGCTTCCATATAGGCTAAAACGTTAGTCAGTCAAGGAGCTACTTTTGTCGGGTAGGCCAACAAACACCAACCGTTACTTGATAGTGTCTGAACAAACACTAATTTCTATCTCAACATATATGGGATATATAGTTATGTATGGTTCGACATGCAAACATTCTCGAACAGTATTTTGACTTATGATGATTCTATGTAAAATGGCGGCATACGGTTACCACTATAATTCATGAAACGGCTTAGTCGAGCAAAGACTGTTATTAAAGTATTTGGCACATCAATTAAGGCTATGGTTAATTATTGATTTTGGTCAAATCATGGAATAAAATGACCGAATTATTTCTTTCCACTATATTAATGAACCATGAATGAGGTAGCCTACTCAAGATGTTATGAGAAATGAAATAGACAAGTGACATTTTTGGTCACCATCATTGCCATGCCATGCAGGGTTTTATCCGCATACCTAACCCTACGAAACACAATCCTTGCATCCAACTAGTGGAATAACAACTTTAAAATATCAGACTGTTCCATTCCAGATATATTCGGCGACATTCATTCATATAGGTACACCGTACATAATAGAGAAACGGTCGTTATTTGTAATTTCCATCTTATGAGCCTATACTTAGCAACATATTGTTATTACGTGTTAGTAAAGGCATGGCATGCATTCATAGTTGTCCTCACTTTATAACATATACATAGTATTTAGCAACGCATTGTTATTAAGCGTAATAGTGAACGATCTATAATAGACGTTAATATAATAATAACCAAATATGACAAATGCCTGATGAATATTAATAAAACAAGGCTATATAAAAAATGAATGATTCTAATCTACTTCTTGTTTGGCAAAATGGCCACATCTGCCCCGGCTAGGTTGTTCGCGAAGACCAACGCTAGTTACAGGAGATTGAGTTAATAAATGTAACAATCTAACTAAATATAGATAAAATATAATATCTGAATGAAAATAATACGTTAACATGAAGCAAACTACAGTGACTAAATATTGGAATAGATGGCTATTTATTACGAACCTTCAGAATGTCCCTGGAGTGGTTTTGATGTTGTTTGCTGTTCTTAGCACGAAACGACTGGCCATCAGTCTAAATGTCTTGATAAGGTGAAAAATCATTTTCCCGCCAAATAAAAAGACAAGCATCAGAGGCCTGAACACATTAGCTCTCACAATAACAATGTAATAATACAGTCAACATATCCCGAATTAACTTCTGGTCTATAGGTGCTGAAACTAATATAATATTGGTGCAAATGTGATTAAAAACGTAAAGTGATAACTAAATCTACATGAATTTGTGCAAATAGCCACAGCAAAACCACATCGCGTGGCATTACCACGGCAACATACCCAACACCATTTCCCACCACCAATTACCCAGCTAAACAACCACCACCATTTTGACAACATAACTAGAAAATACAAATCACACGGAAAGTTAAAAAGAACCCACACAAATACATATGAAATATTATACTAAACCTACATACATGCGGCTGATACATACACTGTGGTAGACGCTATAAAAGGCTACACAACAGTTGCATTGCACATCACATGTTTTGACTGAGTTGTTGATTCAACATATATGCGGTATAGCGTTCTTTACAAAACCAATTGTTGACGCGAATACCTGATTTTGTTCTCAATAAACATAACATGAGAAAGGCCTAATTGTACCTGTATCACCTAAGGTACCGTACACTTGTAAACAAGTATACAAGTAAAGTGGATTTGTATTTCCTTCCATAAATTAAGATACCAAACCTTATTTGAGCTAACGACTACATCCATGCGGTGGATACATTCACTGCAATAGGCTAAGCAGGTTACAATATTCGCATCCACTTCACACGTTTTGAGTTGTTGATTGAACACGGATATATTTCCACATGTGTGCATGTTACTTACAAAAAACACAGTGCTAATATCAATGTTGTCATGCAAATACATCATTTCGATTTCCATTAAAGTAATGAAAACAGTGTATAAGAAACTTGAAACGTATCTGTGTTGAATCCTGCATGGTTATTCACACATGATTGAACTAAGACTACGTTCATGCGGTGGATACATAGACTGTGGTAGGCTAATTGCCCCGAAATACACAACAGTCGTATCACGCCTTACATGTTTCTGAGTTGTTGATTGAACATAGGTAAGGAGTTTTATTCAAAACCATTTTAGCTTATTACATGTTATGCTTTATTAGATGCCGATTAACATCCTATGCTAGAAATAAATGGTTAAGAGAAGGTTGAAAGTGGATGTGCAAATTTACTTTAATCGGGCCTAATGTGGTAATTCAGTAATGTTAAATTATGCTTAAGACTACATTCATGCGGTGAATCGTACATGTTTGATACTACTTAACTCTTATCATGCTAATGTCCCAATGTGTGGCTAGGCTCTACACATAGCCATGCACGTAGGTATGTAGGCTACTGAGCCTAACGCGTTGGGTTATTTTCGCACAATATTTTTTTAATAATATGTGGCTCAGTGAACATTACTACTATTTTACTCAGCATGATTAGAGTTAGGCATATCTACAAATCAGTTGTATAACACGTCGCACGCTTGAGGTGTTGGTTGAACATTGGTATGATATTGGTTATGGTGTTACAATACCACATTGTAAAGTAAATCCATCATTTTGATATCCATTGAAGTAATGGGAAAAGGGCATACTGGAAAGAGTTGGTAAATGAACTCTAGAGAGGGTCTGTTCACAACAAGTATGTAATAAATGCTGGTATGATTATTATAAAGACTACGTTCATGTGGTTCATACATACATACAATTTGTTATGTTATGTTATGTTATGTAACATGCATTATTCGATGAAGTGATGGAAGGTGTGTAAACTGGAAGTGATGGTTTACTCAATTGTGTTTATTTGTTTTCATTGACTAATCCAACGTGGTTGATAAGTATGTTAGAAACTGGGCTACGTACATGCGGTGGAATACATTAACTGTGTGGTATACAGGCTAAATAGATAGCTGCATACAACAGTTGTGTCGAACATCACGTGCCTAAATTGAGTTGTTGTTTGAACATTGGTACGTTATTGCGTTGTTTACAATATCATATCTGTTAATTATTATTCCAAATATATCAATTTGGTGAAAATTGAACTAACGAGAGATACATATTCACAATAATGCCATAACTTTTTTAAGTAAAAAAATACAATATTTCTGTATTCGACTTCAAAAATTGGTAATTATTTTATTATGGTTGAGAATACAGACTACATAGACGCTGTGGAAACATACACTTTGGTAAGCCAATCACACATCGCATCGTAAGTATCACACATCGCAAGTCAAATTTGAGTTGTTGCTTGAACATTGTTATGGTATTGCGTTGTTTACAAAGCGAGTATGTTATCGCGAATACCATATTTTGATTTCTTCTAACAACAAAGATTATGATAATAATCATAATCTGAATAGAGAAATTATATTGGCTCCTAAATTCAGATTTAAGATCTGGTTCTGCCAAAGACTACATACATGAGGTCGATACGTACACTGTGGTAGGTTAAACTACACAACAGTCGAATCACCCATGTTACACTTTGAGTTGTTGGTTGAACATTGATATGGTACTACGTGGTTTACAATGCTAGATTTAGTAACACAAATACCTTATATATCTCCTACATATCAATAAACTGATATGAATTAACATGATAGTGCCGATCTAACACATTCAAATAGTTTCAACGTTTTGCAGTTGTAATTTTGAAATATTTTATAATTGGAACACAATACTAACACGTTGAACACATTACCCAATTACCCCAGTATGTTTGCAAATACTGCATAACACAGACGTAGATCACTACTTATTCAACGTTTGTCAGCAGTAACTGAACTTCTTTTTTTTCTAAATAGAATGTGATAGGAAACACAGACCCACTTTAACACATCGTTATATAACCTAAGGAAAATATTAAATAAAGGGAACTTTGTCTAAAATCTACTTATTTCGGCAGGGTTGAGACGTTCACGTCCGTGCCCAAATGACGTCCCTCTGACTGAGTGGTAATTTGGCTGACGAATTCTTGGTGGGATGATGACAATCATGACACCTTTGATATAATAGTGGTAACGCTGGCTTCTTTATGGACAGTTGACGAGTCATCTATGAGTGGCTACCGTCGACGAAGAATAGAGAAACCCACCGATGACACCAGTCGGTATTTGTCGTTACCTTTCACAGAAATTGTATTGTAACAGGTAGATGGACGATTAAAATGAATCAACACATTGTCGACACCGCTGCTGTGCTGATATATTATTAGCCTACATTTCATCGTAGCAACAACAGACGGTATAATATACTGATCCATGTACGTTACAAAGGCAATACCAGCAAAGCACTCTAAGATAGAACACAGGATTTAGACCCCACTGCTGAGACCAGTGTTGACATCCTCTCTCGGTAACTGGTTGACGAAGCACCTCAAACGTAAACCAAACTTATTGATACCAGTCCAGCAGTGATATCTCTATGATAGAACTCATTATAGATATCAACGCTGTCACCAATATTGATATTTATCGCGAGCGGTTTGGAGCAGAGCTAGAGTGAACTGATCAAATAAAGCCAAAGGTAGACTGCGTTGGCTTTCACCCCATCACACATTCGGTATATGGTTGGCGTACATTCCGAGAGATCCCCGCATGCAATAGGCAAACTTAACAGATACCAGCAATATGCGAGGTCCATAGTGCAACGGGTCAGTCCCACTACTGTCACCAGTATCAACATTAACCCCCATCATAGCTTTGGTTGATGATATGTGTATGGAGCGAGAATTAAATGTGATTCGAGAAAATGTAACTCGAACACGAACCAACCATGTGAGCACCATCGCTGACACCATTGACTGACATTTGCCCCATCACTGTATCTGGTAGACCTGTGTAATGAGAGTAACTGTTGTGATTTTTCTTCGTCTCCCTCTAATATTGTGAGAATGGATTTTACAGTCTTACTGGGTACAGTCTTACGTCGTGTGACATCATGGAACGATGACGCAATATCGACCCACCGCCGACACCAGTGTTGGCATTTACCCCCATTAGAGCCCTGTGTAACTGGTAGGTGCACGGAGACTAGCTATTTTGGTGCCTTGTCATCACGCTCCAATATCCGGATGCACGCGTCTACGTCACGTGACATCATGGAACGCAATGGCAAAGAAGGACGGATATCACTGACATCTTAAGCTTTGGCAGTCCATGGAGCCAACACCTGGGAAAAATAAGAATGAGCAACTTAAAATACCTCTGCTTTTCACGATGATTATTGCAATGACAATGGCAGTATACACAATTACACATCATATGTGAACATTTCTGTTCTACACATATCAACGGCACAGGTATGTCTACTTGAGAGTAAAACCTGGAGCCCACTGGCGACCATTTGCTGCGCTTTCTAGCGATTTTGGTGCTATCGGCGAACTATTACTTGCGAGCATAGCCTGCACAGGTGTTTCACACTATGCAATTTCTTGCGCACTTCTTTTATCGCTTGTGACAATATTTTGGCCCTGTTTTTTTATTATTTTGGTAACGTCCCATATAGTCTCAACAGTCGCAAGTGATCGCTGATTGGTCGTCAGGTGTGCGCGGGATCGCATTCACTAGCAAGTACTCGCAATGACTGCGTCCGCAATCGCAGGCCAGCGATCGGCTAGTGGGCTCCTGGCTTAAGACCCCTACGATGTTGGCAAATGTGCAACGTATCGGTGTGCAGGATACCCAGCCGATTCGATCCGAAGACATCGGTAGCTACCACATGTGGTCTCCGTCGGCAAGACAAGATCCAACGTCGCCAAGTGGTCGCGCTCGGTTCCATTGTAGTTGCAATCGGTCGCAGTTGGTTTCAAGACCGATCACCGAGGGTACAGTAAAAGAAATCGCTTTCTGCATCTGGTCGCGTGGATGTTAGGAATCGTACTGCGCCAAAATGCATAGAAGCAATCAGTCGAAATGCGCAGTGTAGCCATTCTGATTCATGATTTTTTTATTTCTCTGCCATACATAGGTTTCCATCTGTCCATAGGGCACATAAAGAGTTGTTTTACACTGCGGAGAGTATAGACTACATACTACATAGTGTATACAGAGAAAGAAGATTTTTGTGGGCGTACTTTATCATATATTTGTCTGTCAGTCTATTATCTTCCAGATGTTCATCCTATAACCCTGTTCCATGTATCAAATATCGCCCTCGTTAATCTGAACCACATGACGAAACGTACATAGTGAATTTACTGTACAGCTGAGTCTGCTGGGACATATCGATCATAGAGCTACAGATGGCTCGCCCTGCCCTGATAATGAAAATTATTATTTAAAGACCCATTTCTCTCACCCACAAAATAATTTCATTTCCCAGGAGTCTCACCCTAAAATCTGCGATAACAGTGAGCTACAATTTATTTCATGTCGGTTTGTAACAGTAGCGAATCTATTGGGTGGATCAGGGGGCTAAATTCTGTGTTGGTCAAAGTAGCATAGACAAGTTCAATTGAGCTGACCAGTCAGTTACTGTAGATATCTGGCATATTTGGGGTGAGCCTCAGAAAGGGGCTTTCCCGTGGCATCGTGTGAACGTGTGCTTAAATCCAATTTATCAGTTTATGGGTGGAGGGTGCGCCGTGTATTGCCACCCCTAACCCCTGGTTTCGCTCATGTGTAAGGTGTGTTGACCACTTGGGAATGGCGCCCCTCTCGTGCCCGGGTTCTGGGCGAATACATGCAGTCTAGTCACACTATATATTGATCCCAGTAAGCCTACTTTCTAGGCCATCCGTCCTCCAAATGGAAAACTAGATCTGGACAACAATTAGGTCAACATGGACTGTTTTACGCAAATCGTAAATGGAGAATGTGTCATATGGGTGTATAGGCCTACTGGTGGTAAACCCCATCGATCCGGTACTACATTCCAAGAGCCCCCTCCCCCCCCCCCCCCAGTTACCGTGTTTCAGAGTTTATATTAGGCACATGCTTTAAGAATCTGCTTATTTTAAGCTGCGGGAGATCAGCTCAAGAAATCATCATGTCTCTCCTTCTGTTATTCCGTTCCTTGTTCTTCTGTAAGTCCGTTCGTAACAAACGTTCCAAACGGTCAAACTAAAAAAGTACTGAATGGAATTGGACCAAACTTGGTACACATGTTAGGTATGTGTCATATAGCAACATTCTTTGGGCCCTATAAGTGTTTGAGCCCTGGGCCCTGGCATTTTTGGGGCCCAGACTTTTTTCGAGACCCAACACTTTTCCCAAACGCTCCAAATTAGGGGCGCTATTTCAAAATGAACACTGAACATTGTTCCCACTTTCAAGGAAATTACCCGAAATTCGGGAGATGTTTCTGGCCATGGCAACATTTCGGGAATTCTCGGGAAATGCATGTAAATTCACAAGGTTGGCTACATAAACAACAGTAAAATAGTTGACCCGTTGGCGACGTTACTTACTACACAAGGGACTGAAGAGTATTCATCAGTCCGTTCCTTGACCCGCAGCTTCCGAGATCTACTCGAGCTTGTTTTCTTTTTCATTATAATTTATCGATGAGTTCTGTTCATTAAAAACCTACCCTGGATCCTTACAAAGAGTACAATGAACGATATATTTTTTAGACTTTTAATTGGCTGATTTCGGGCGGGAACAACTTGATGCTTTCCACGCTTGAAAAATCACCACTATTTTGTTACAGCATTAGCTGGGAATTTGTCTATTTTAATTATACTTTTCAATGGTCTATTGAAACCCAACCGGTGTATCCCAATTCGCCCGCATCGGAATGCCGGGTGATCATCTGAGGCAGCTACTATCTAGTTTACAACGACAACAATGAAATCAATCAAGCCAAACGTTCTTTGTTCATGAATAGGTTTAGAACAAAGACAGGTCTAGACGAATAGGTTAGTGAACAATCGCAGGTAGGTACCTGCAGGGGTGACTGCTAGTAGTGAGCTCTAGTAGCTGCCTCGGGTGATCATCTAAGTTGGGCTAATTGGCTGCTATGAAAGGGTTCAACGAAGGCTCCAATTTTGGACTTGCCAATGTCTGCTTTTGAGACAGGAAACTTGTCGGTCTATATAATTGAATAAACCAGAAAACCAAGAAGGTTTGGTGATTACTTGCCTCTTTGAAGTGCATAGTTTCAGTCTGGTATGGCCATTAATTTATTACTTGTTTTATGCTGCCACATCTAGCTAACCAAGCAGACAGCACTACATTGCTAACTTGGTACCAGTGCAGGTTTCAGTGTTAATTGATACCTGTTGACTTCCTGTGCTCAAAATATATCCCACCCTCACAAGGGCCACCAGTACAGGTTTTTAAAAAAATCAGACATCCAGTTGCCAAGTTGATATTGATATTTTAAGAACTGCCTCTAAGCCCTTCCCACTCAATAAATTATTGAGAGTGGCACCATTAATTTACTAGGAATCATATACCATATCATATCATAGGAATCATATCTATGTGCCAAGTAGGACATCGATCCACCATGCCACTGCTGAGATCACGTTGGTACGATCAATTTTCAGCGAAATTACATTTAGCCCCGCCCTCATGAATAATAATTACAAGTTTGAACAAAATCAGACGTACGGTTGCCGAGATATGGAAATTTTAAAAATTGCTTCTAAGCCCCGCCCACTCTGTGCCAAGTATGACATCAATCCACCATGCCACTGCTGATATAGAGGTGTTACGAGCAATGTTCAGCGAAATTACATTGAGCCCCGTCCTTCATGAATACTAATGAGATGCAATACGGCACTAACCTACACTTGTACTCCACCTCCTACCAATGCCACCAAAACCAGTTTGAACAACATTGGACATACGGTTGCCAAAATATGGTCGATTTAAGAAATTGTTTCTAAGCCCCACCCACTCATGAATATTAATGAGATGGGCACCAAAATCAATAGTGATCATCAATAGTCAACATGGGCAATCCATGTGCCAAGTATGACATCAATCCACCATGCCACTGCTGAGATCACATGGTTACAAGCAATTTTCAGCGAAATTACATTCAGCCCCGCCCCTCATGAATATTAATGAGATGCAATACGGCACTTGTACTCCACCTCCTACCAATGCCACCAAAACAAGTTTGAACAAAATCGGACATACGGTTGCCGAGATATGGACATGTTAGGAAATTGCTTCTAAGCCCTGCCCACTCATGACTATTATTGAGATTGGCACCAACATCAATGGGGATCATCTACTCTCCATGGGCAATCCATGTGCCAAGTATGACATCATTCCACCATCCCGCTGCTGAGATAGAGGTGTTACGAGCAATTTTCAGCCAAATTACATTTGGCCTTGCCCCTCATAAATATTAATGAGATGCATTCAAGTACCTGCCAATTCGTACATTATGGTTCAAGCATAGTGCCACTAAAAAACGTACATGTTCAACCGCTACTAAGCTACTAGGTATGCATTTCCACACATGTCCACAATTCGACATGTTCATGTTCCAAGCTACTAACCTCCTAACCCATACCTAACGTACGAATCTAGTGTAATCCTTGTAAACGTAAATGAAAGATGCATAATCACTGTTCTATAAAGTGAAACCCCCAATCTGTAGCTGAATCAACCGGCTCGTCGGTATCCAGGTTCGGTATGCAAAGCAAGGGCGAAATCCTTCTTGGGTGATACACGAAGGAAATGCATAATTTTGTTCTAGGGGTGCCCGCGTGCCCCTTGATTAGAGACCTGTATTGTCAATTTGAGGGACGCGTTTCATAATAGTTCTATAACATATTTTGGGCGAATCAGTGGTTTGTGTTCCCAGCTTCTACCTTGTGTCCTTAGGCAAAGTACTTTGCATCGATTTCCTGTCTCCACCCAGGTGTATAAAGGGGTACAACATCATAACAGTTGCTTGGAAGGGCGATCTTCTAAGTAAGGAGTGGGGAACCTTTTTCCTATCAAGGGCAATTTTGATATTTATAACATCATTCGCGGGCCATACAAAATTATCAACTTGCATTTTGTTCAAACATTTAACCCACCTCCAATGCGATGGCTGGAACTGCTTAGCTTTGGTGAGAGGTGTGGCGTCAGCTGGTATTGATGATGTTGCTACTCACCACTGCTTTTTGCATAGCATATAAGTTTGTAGTGTGTTACTATACTATAGCGCGAGAATTTTTCAAATATGGACTGGAAATATGTCTAAATACAGCTCTGAACTGACTTTCAGTGTTCAAATATTGTATATCAATACCCAACATAGTACTATACTAGTATTAGTATTATTAAGCACCTTATTTACGTGAGTAAATTATGCGGAAAATGGAAAGCAGGTTATATTTGAAATTGCATTTATTTATTGCCTCGTGGGCCGGATGAAAAGATCTCGCGGACCGTATACGGCACGCGGGCTGGACGTTCCCCACCCCTGTTCTAGGTTGTCGCCCGGGATGGCTTTGTGCTGTTGACTATATCGGGCCTGATCCACCGGGCCAGCCCTATCAACCTCGTCTCTCCGCTGGAGACTGGTAGTGATGGGAAAGAGGGATGGCTGGCTGCGAGGATAACAGTGTGCTGTCCGTCGTCAGATACGGCGGACAACCAATTATAGCATATTTTTGTGATGAACTTTAAACTCTTCTAATTAGTTTTTGAGCATCTTATAATAGGAATACTAAATAGAGCACACTTACTTATTCCGATAGATGTTTCCGCACATACCATCACCAACATGATCGCCCAGTATGTGTTAGATACAGTCTTCATCTTCCCACACCTTATCCGTCGGACCGCTACGGCAATACGGATCGCTATTGTATCTGTCTAGACAAATGTGAATCCAGAGCAGGAAGATTAGCTATATAGGCCTACGACTGGTTGAAAGCTTATTAGTCGAAAAAAGTTATATTTGGTAGAGGCCAACAATAATTAAACTCGCTTAATTAGTTTTCTCGTGAGTTCCAAGTAGAAGAAACCTTTCTTGCAAGCAGGTTGAAAAGGTAGAATTATATTCCGTCGGCTAACGATCCAAAACGAAGAATAATCGAGAGAAAAATAAAAGCAGTCGAATATAAAAAACTATTCTATATCCACCGAATAAAAAATGTATTACTTTGTCGAGTAAAGGCGAAGCTACACAATGGAGAATGTGTACAATGAGAAACTTGATCATTTTCAATATAATATACTATTTGGCATTCGATTTGTAATATATTAGCCCAGATAAAAAAAATCTGTCGTAGAAGTAGACACAAAGACGCGTTGAAACCAGACAATACATACAGAAACAGACATCTGAAATCAATTTAGATCGCCTTTTCCTTCGAATAGATGACACCAGAGTTGAAAATTTTATTTAAAAAGTATAAAAATAAAAAGGTCGGATGGATGTACTGCGACCTTTGAAAAGTTTTTATAATTATATTATAGGGTGGTAAGTTCCTCAAGTTGTCCTGCTATAAGGTCGATGTCATTTGCAACCTTAGG
>JAODUJ010698201.1:0-13765 GCA_027564615.1 Psolus chitonoides | reverse complement strand
AGGTTATTGTCCTACACTAACAGACACACACACAGACAGACACACACACTCGACCAAAAACATAACCTACTCCGATTCCATCGGTGTAGGTAAAAATGATTTGGACAATTAGGCTAGTATAGCTATAGTGACATTGAAACTACAAAAACCGTCCAGGCTCACTTTCCCACTGCTCTAGCTTGTAATTGGAAGTTGACCTTGGTTACTCCCCACTGTAGGGGATTGTCGTTGACAAATTGTGGTTTGGGAAACGACCTCTGTGGACCTCCCGTTGACCCCAATTAAGCCCTTACTCAGGTCGAGATTATACATGCCGCATGAGCCTCAGGAAAAGCATTCACTATGCCCTGCGTGACTGAGGACACTCGACCAGTGAATATTTGGGTGCCAGTCCGCTCCTGCATATACAGTGAGACTCATAGCGGAATCCTGAACCATGTGATCATGAAAACCTAGGCTGGGGCAGAGTGCATGGTGGCCTAGTGATAATTGATAAAGACTGAGGGTTCAAGTCCCAGCCACGTCGTGTCCGTAGATGCACTTCAATATCTTGATTGCCTCTCTCCACCCAGGTGCATATAAAATAGGTACATGAGGCAGGGGTTATCGTCATCATCATCATCCAGTTTAACGTCTGTGATTCCCCTTTTCAGGGGGTTAGACGTGCGGCAGATCCACCTGCCTTCTTCCAGATGTTTCAATCTTCAGCATTGACGTCTTCCAACTTCCAACATCTTAGATCGTTCTTAACACAGTCAGACCATATCTCTCTGGGCCTCCCTTCTTCACATCTTCCATTCACAATCATCTCAGTGCAACGTCTCGACCAGCCATCATTTCTTGGCACATGTCTATACCAGCAGAGATGTCTGGCACGCAGAGCGTCAGCAATGGTGTTGATCTTGAGCTTCTTGACCAGGGTATTTGAATCGATTTGATCCTTGATTTTGACGTTATAGATCCAACGTACCATAGCACGGTCACTGCGTTGTAATCTTGCCAGGTCGTTGGTGGTAGGGGCGCAGCACTCCGAAGCATGAAGCATAGCACTATGGACACATGTGGTATAAACTCTACCACGGACTGCAAGTGAGATGGGTAGCCAACCTTTTTCAGTCGGGGGCCACAATCTGTCACATTGCTTGTTACAGTACTAATTCTATGCTCGGTTACGTATTTACACACTGCAAATCCCTCATTTTTCTCTAATATTTATTTTAATAATAATAATAACAAAGGATTTGATAGAGCGCCTAATGCAAAAGCCTCTAGGCGCATTACAGACAGAAGCCTGATAAAACAGATGACAGCACAAAAAACACACAACAACAGGAGAGGGAGATTGAATCCTCACACAGAAGCGAGGACAACCGAAAACACAACGAAGCGAAGAAAATGATAAAGTCAACTTGGCAGGAAATGTTTTTACATGTAAGTAACATGTAGAAACTTGTATTTATATTATAGAGAATAAATGTTTCAAGCAGAGTATGGGAAATGCTATAGGAAAAATATGGTGTTGTCATTCTATTCCTATTAAATTACAAACTTCGGATATCCGTAACCGTGCATACCATAGAGTTGGATAAAATGCTGCTCGCATAATTTGAATGCTCTATATCATACCAGAATGACAGTTTTTGGTGAACCGGCTCTTTGAAACAATGGACAAAGATTTGTGGTGACATTTTGAGAACATTCAGAAACTATTAAAAGACAAATAATCAGAACAACGCAAGAGATAGGCTACAGATGTAAGACATCCTCTGTTTGGTCATACACCAGCTGAAAGCTGTCTGAAATCCAGAGAAATCTTCCTGAAGTGTGTCACTTCCCGAAGTATCTATATGCTATAGCATAAGCATTAAAAGAGGCACTCAGTGGAAAGAAAGACTTAGTAAACTCCACCACCATCAAAGACATTGGAGCTTGGTGCGAGTGAAGTACTCCCATCTGGTGCAGATACGAGCTATGCAGAGTCGCAATGCCTGAACAGGCTAATGTCTGGTCGGCTACTGGAAGAGCAACAGTAACGCTCTCCAAATGGAGATACCTAAATGACGAGGACATTATATGCGACTGCGGTACACAACCACAAACCATGCATCATCTTCTGATGTGCCTCTGCTCGAACAGCACTGCACAACATTGGACTTAGCAGAGTATAATCATACAGAATGGACAGCGATGCGTTCAACTTTGGTTAAAGTTTTTTGTTGCATGTTATTGTTGTTTGAGGACACGATAAGAAGGAGTTCAAAACCATCTCTTGAAGACTCAAAGCAAATCTCTACAAGAGCGTCTCAGTTCAGGCGACATAAGACCAAGAATCAATCAAGAATCAATCTATATCCCTCAAAGAACCAATCAATTTGGTAGCTCTCCTCAGACATTTTCCATCAACTATCTTTTGAGAAGTGAGGATTCTATCCCTGAATGACGTACTCAACGTGTGGTTTCACTAATTACTGGTAAAGTCTAACAACAATATCTTTATATTTCAAATTATTATGACGCGTAATCATGCGTAGATAAGACGTGTTTTGGTATTTTTGAACAGACATAATTGACAAGATGATACATGAATGAATGAATGGAATATGCACAACCACTGCCTTGCAACACAAGATTTGCACGGTCGTGCGGAGACCTAAAAAAAACAGCAGCTAATAATTACAAAATAAGTTATGGTCTACTTAACATTTACCCTATTAAAATAAGTGAGATGATTAGCCTAACAAAGAGATACTGTTTAAGAAGTTTCTTGAAACGGTTGATGGGTGAAATACTACGAAGCTCGAGGAGAAGAGCATTGCACAATTTAGGACCACATTTGGCAAAAGACCGATCACCGTAAACAGTCAATGTATTAGGTACAAAACAATAGCAGTGGAAATAGTAGAATTGACAATAAGATTTCTCAAGTTGATAGGCGCTGAACCACGGGCACAACGGTATTCACCAGATTTGCATGTAGCAATGTAATGACCAAATTGTTGACAACAATTGCAACGCTTAACGTGTAATCGATCATATACAATGCACGAATTTCAGCCCACCATGATCCTGTTATCGTTATTTTCAATCAATTTCCTCACGGTATTAGACACGTTAACAACAGATTTAAAAACATTTTGGTTATTCCTCAGTGCATGGTTAGATGGCGAAAACGTTAAAATTATCATTAGGTGCAGATATGTCAACAAAGTTCCGAATATAATAATTTTGTCTGTGAACATTATCAATTAGCTCATTTGGTGAATAATCTCTTGATATACCCACAATAACACTTGAGGATGTTAAAGTTAAACCAGGACAAGCATCTTTCACATGTTATCTCGTACCTCTACCGAGGGACATACCAACACTTTATCGCCATTTTCGTTCACAAATGAGCTATTGGTGACAATTTTCTCCAGTTTATCAAGATTAGCCTACTGTTGAGCATCGTGTTTTAAAACATCAAGCTCTGATTTCATACTTTCCACTTTACCGCGATTAAACCATGGGTTGTCTGTGTCAGTATGAACCAGGGGTGGAGCAGTCGGTGTGGGAACATCAAATTTCTCTCTGAGAAGCGCTTTAACATCAGATACATCAGAAGTAAGTGAAAATATGTCTCCAAATTAGACAAACGATCATCGGTTGTAGTCGCAGCATTTGTTTCATAGGAAGTCAAACAGCAATCACAAATGAAAATGAAATTTCCCTTCCTCTTAGCCTGAAAACCACGGTTAGATGAAACTTTGCAGAAAGAATCGTGAAATGTATCAGTACACAATACATAGTAAGGATCGCAAGTATAAGCATGAAATTTGCTCTTGCACATTAAACAACAAACAACTTTTGGAAGCATCGTGCTTGCACACAAGGCATATCCCATCAAGATCAAGTTTATTCGGTTTATTCCGGTCGCACATTGCCGTTATTAGTATGAGTGGCCATTTTTGTATTGTGTAACTTAAGCGTAGAGAGCCCAAGCTGCAACATGCATGTTGTGCAACCACGAAATTAGGATAGGCCAAGGCTAAACTCAGTTTGCACCAGTCGGTAACAGCGTTTTATAGGCTTCAAAATCGATACAAATCACACCAGCGGTTTCTGAAGAATTGTATTAAGTTGTTCAACGTCAAAAGCCCAACTTATCAAGGCAAAAATAGAACAGCTCTACATCAGATTGATTTCGGATCACATTTTCCGCGAATGATGATGGACATGCTTAGAGTTGATGCTGGAGTACTAAAAGTACTAACATGAACACATCAATAAGTAACTTACCTAGCCATATAGCCAGTAGTAACGACCAAACGCGACGGGACCGCCTGAATCGTAGAGAGGTAAACGGTCGGATGACCACTCGATATCTGTCATAGGAGAGGCAGGCTAACGTCAGACATGTCACTTGACCTGTCACCTGATAGTAAAATAAAAACCAAACTTGTTAACCAATGTTTAAAAGGGAGGCAACTGTTGCAGAGCGCTTGTCGGGAAGCGTTAAATGACCTTTGCCTTGATGCCTTGACTCCACCTTGCAATGCTCCTTGCAGAACGTGCTTTCAAGGGTGCCTTGGATTTCCCACTGGGTGCTCCCTTTTACCTCCGACACGGCTAACTACTCCAGTTCTACATTTTTGTCGCAAAATTTTCAAGGAAAAATAACAGGATGGACCGAACGAGATTGATCAATGCTAACGCAAATGTGGCTATCCAATATTAGAGGGCTCAGAACAAACAAGGGACAATTAGAGGCCAGGATTTGCTCTACATCAAAAAAACTGATCTCATCCTCATCGCTGAATCAAAAAGATAGGTCTTACATCTCACTGCCAGGTTATTCAATCATGAGGAAGGATAGAGGGGATGCCAATGGCTTGGTGGCTGCTTAGTGTACTATCGCAACGGACTATTCATTTTCAGAGAACTCAGTTTGGAGCATAAGACGCATGAAGTTATGATCTTCACCGTCCTAACTAAAAGTGAAATTTTGCCGCTATCTCTGGCTTACTGCCCTTCAAAGAGTGGTATGACAACAATATGGATGGGATGATCACAAAAAGTAGGGCCAAATTATCTATTCTTGCTGGAGATTTCAACTGTCACCATCGCGAATGGCTTTTCAGTAAATCACCACCGACAAGGAGGGAAGGGCTGCTTTCAACTTCTGCTGTAGGGCATACACATGATCATTGTCAGCGGAGCCACACATCAACTTGGCAACTGCCTAGATTTCATCATCACAGATGCTGTAATCTATTTACCCTGTCATTGTAGACTAAATGTTGGGACATTTGATCACTATCTGCTGAAAACCACACTTCAGGCCCAGCCGTTATCTGAACAGCAACCTCCCAGAAGTGTATGGCAGATTGGGATGTGCTCTTGCTGCGGCACCATGGAATATTCTGATCATTATAGATAATCCTGACACTGCCTGTTATGTTACCAAGATTATCCTCAAGTCAATGCAAGACCACATACCTCAGAAAGTTGTGCACTCCTTAGTCAACTTCCCGGATTGGTGGAATGATGGCTGTGACAACGTACGCTCTTAAAAAGAAAAATGTCACGTGGAGTATATAGAAATCACTTCAGACCCACGAGTCCCGTTTGCCTATAACAGAGCCAGGACAGAGTACACGTCATAGCTTTAGCTGCTCACTCCATAATGCCAGGGTAAAGATAAAAAAGGACATATAAGCTCGGGACAGGTTCACAATCTTGGTGGTGGACTGCACGCAGGCTCATGGGTAAAGGGGAAAGAGTGAAATACCAGTCTTGAAATCCCTTTCATTTCATCTGAGGACAAAGTTGAATATTTTGCCACTTTTTTCAGCGAGAAGTCTACCATTCGCCTACGGAAAAATGCAAAGCTGTCTCTAACATCTTGTCTAGAACAGATTCTACATGTGCCAACATAGGCTTCCAGCCCAATCAAATCTCCAAGGACCTGAAGAGACTCGACATGAATAAAGACGTACTCTGGTCCGGATGAAATACCTGCCATCGTGTTTAAAACTGCTGCTCCAGAGCTGGCGACTCGTCTTGTCCGCCTCTTACAGTTCTGCTTCAACAAGAGCCATGTACTTTCCAAATAGAAAGTATTCAACGTTATCCCATGCCACAAGAAAGACGATAAACATTCTCCCAGCAACTACCGTCCCACCTCTCTGTTGTCAATTCTGTCCAAGGTCATGGAGAGTCTATGCGGCGTCATCTGGCTGATCACCATCTGATATCCAAGCATCAGTTCAGCTTTAGGGTCGGTCATTCCTCTTCCGATGCTCTAACTTACATCTCGCAGCACCCTGTTGACTCCATTATGACAGAGAGGAATCTCAAATTGTATGCCTAGATATCAGCAAAACATCTGACAGAGTGTGGCATCCTAGCCTTATTGCAAACCTGTCTGCCTTGAATTTCTCCGGAAAGCTGTTGTTGTGGCTAAGAGACTACCTCTCCAACCAATCTCTGAGAGTAGTGCTGAATGGGATTTCTTCTAGAGAAATGATGATCAATGCGGTGTCCCACGAGGCTCCATTTTGGGACCTCTACTTTACATTGCCTCCATTGATGACATTACCATGGAGTTAGAAAACCCATCCATTTTATATGCTGATGATGTCACTTTGATGTCCTCCATCCAGTCTAAGGAGGACAGAGAGGCAGCTGCAGCATATCTAACAGTTACCTTAAGAAAATTGAAACACTGGCGTAGTCCTGGAATGTGATGTTTGGTGCTGCTAAGTGTAACGCTCTCACGATCGCAAGCCAGTGGCGTGCGCAAAGGTGGGGCCGGTGGGCCATGCCTCACCTCTGGGCTCAGTCGGGGGAAATCGGGGGAATTTGAGATAAAATGAGGGCAAATTGGGGAAAAGGGACGCAACTCGGGGGAATTGGGTACTTGGCCCCACCACCGACAAACCTCAGGGATGCTCAAACAAGTCACCCAAGGCTGCACCTCTTTGATACAACCACAGACGAAGCTGACAGTGCAGACCTGCTCGGAATCACAGTCAACAAAGACCTATCATGGACTCCTGTCGTGAAAAATAGCTAGTACTGTAAGCAAACGACTAGGTTTTCTTCGTCGTGCCGCTTCAAACCTCCATTTATCACAGAGAGCAACTATTTACAAATCAATGATCCGTTCTAAGATGGAGTATATATGATAGTGCTGCCTGGTCTGGAGCTCCTCCTACGTCCAAACTGGAGGATATCCAAAAACGAGCTTTGCACATCATTGGTATTCCTGAAGATGATGCTACCTCCTTCCAAATCCAGACTTAGTCCCACAGAAGAGCTGCAGGAGGCATCACTCTGTTCCATCGGATGTTCTATGGTGAGGCTCCAAAAATTCTTTAACACATATTTGCCGATCGAGCTAAAGTAGATCCTCGCCTACGACAGTCTATTAGACACCCCAACCAAGCTGTTACAATCCCTAGGTCTATTTTGGTCAGCCACCGGAGATCTTTTCTCCCATCGACAGTGAAACTGTGGAACGCTGGTCCTGGTACCATTACATCAAACCAGAATCGGCAGAGTTTCAAGCGGGAGGTCAATCGCTACCTTGGTGCTACTCCATAAGCATTTTCTTAACTTTCAAGTATTTGCTGATAACCCTTTAGAAAGTTAGACCATGTCTGGGTAGCATGTGCCCCTACCTCTTCCCCTGGCCAGGCATAGCTCAAAACTACCAGTAGGTGCCACGAAATTAGAGCATGGGGAAACAGGGGTACTGGGGCGTGACGACGCCGGGCTGTTGCGAACGCAGTATTTTTTCGGCTTGTCTCTTGACTCTCTTCGTGTGGTGTCATATATAACCCAAACATAAAACGATACGAATCACACATTTTGCTCGCGCTCCGTGCGCAGTGACCTATGCTGGGGTTCTCCCTGTCCCGTAATGTCGCATCATGTGCCATTTACAACGCCACGAAAAAAAAACAATGACAAATTTGCACGCTTCGTGCGCAATCAGAGCGACACCAATTAGTCCGGCAATCGGAAATGTCTGGCTTTCAAACCCATCCGGTTGCAATTTTACACCCCCCCCCCCCACCATCAGAATGTCACAGCTACGTTCTGGTTAAATTCAAGGGGGTGAGTTTAAATTTATTCAAACTCGTTTCGATTGTGACAGACCACCACACGTTGTTAATCCACTAATATGCTACAACATTTTTTTAATCTCATCCTTGAAACATAGCAGGAAGATATATAGGGCCTTCTATAGCCAACATATTTTCATTGCTTCTCCAACATAATTTTTTTAATTTAGAATATTATATTTCTGGTCGAACATTTCAGGAATTCAAAAATATTCCAAAATTCTATACGTGCATGTTTCAAACGGAGACCATGACTAATAAGGTTAGACCTATGACGTAGGCTACCGGTACTATTTAAACATCGCTTAATTAGACCATATACGTGACCAGACGAATACAAAATCATTTGTCATAATATTGATGGACTTTACACTCTTGGAATACGATAATCGTTTCGCTGAGGACGAATCTCACCTTAATATTTGATTGATTTACAGGTATCTTACGATATATAGTAATTGTTTTTAAGTAATTTGGAGTGTTTTATGTAAACTTAAATAAATATACATTGCGCGTCCGGATTCATGGGATGTAGCTTAGCTCAGGTAATGATTTTGAATCATAATAGATATCCTTTCACATAGTATTGTAATTGTTTAACCTTTGACCGGACAATGCAATATCGTAGAACTATAACGCAAACTTATTTCTACGCGTGAAGGCAAAAGTCACTGACTGTGCAGCTAAAACCGTCTGCCCGCCGCCGCACATTGAAAACTTTTTTTGAAAGTCGCGCTCCGGAAAGGCACTCTGACCCGGAAATCGTCCAAAATGAAGCCCCTTTTTCGCTTTTCTCAAATAATGTTGGTCACTTAACAATAAAGTAGGGCCTACAGAGTAAGTTCAAACGGTGTTAGAAATGTAAATTTACGTTTTCTCTGTTCGTACATTAACTTACCGGTTAATTTCAAATTATCCCCGTCATTAAAAAAAATACAGGGCATACCGGGCCAGATTCCTGTCTAACCCAGGCGATTTACCTTGTATCGGACTAGTCTTTGACGCAGGGGTTGGGAACCTTTTTCCTGTCAAGGGCCATTTGGATATTTATAACATCATTCGCGAGCCATACAAAATTATCAACAATCATGCTCGAATATTTCCCCCCTTAGCTGGTTGGACTGAGTTGGACACGTAGTTTTCTACCCATATTTAGATAAAGAAAGACTACTGCGAGCGAAGCGCGTGGATAATTTTGGGATACAATGTCCGATGTTTGGGTTATAAACAGCACATTTTGCGCAAGTGAGACCACATTACAAAACGGACAATAGAACCACTAGGCTACTACTATAATTGAGTTATAGCGTCTGATATTTGAGGTTATGAACAGCACATTTGGGACACTTGACACGACATGACAAGAGAGGCCAAGAAAACACTACTAGGCTGCTTTTATGAATTGCCTCGCAGGCCGGACGTTCCCCACCCCTGCTTTAACGGCTAACTTGAACACCGTTCATCGGATCATGTTAGTTCAACCAGTTTTAGAAAGAGAATATATTAAATAGATAATTGATTCAATCCGATTAGAAAAGGTTTACCGACGTCAAATTACGGACGAATCAAAGCGATCCTGTTAAAATCAGGTCTATTTGTCCAAACTTCCTATATGGCTCTTACACAGTCTGCTACACTGTGGGTATGAAACGTGCACATCCAGATTTTTTTTAGACAGTTCTTTTTGGAAAAGGTTTCACCCCATTTATTGTTGAATTTCTTGAAACATATGAGCATAATCTGTAAGAGTAACCTTTGTAGAAGTTTATCATATTTGGTGTGTTTTACGGCGTTTAGAGTAACAACTCCGCTTCCAATATAATTTTCCATCGCCCATTATTCATGCAGGAACTTCATTGTTGTTTACTAGTTTTCATTTCCGCTGCGCTGTGCTGTGCACGGCAGCGATTGGTGCATAGTTCATACATTTGGTCAGCATGTTGTTATGCACTTTAATAGCTGTGTAGGTTTTAATATTATTGCGAGCGGCACGCACATACACCTGGTGTGCAGGGTCTTTTACGAGCGCCCTACTGCCGATCTCTTTTCTGGATCATTACCGGAGATTTATCTTCAACTGTCTCTAGACTCTTGGAAGTGTGCGTACTTCATGGATAACAGTCTTGACATTTATTTATTGGAGATTACACTTATCAACATTATAACTCATTTACGGCATCATTCTCATCATATTTGTGATCGGATTCGAGACTTACGGTACTTCGTCGTCTGTCGCATGTTTACTAATTTTAGCCTAGGCTATGTTTATATATATTATCGCCATTATTTAGCCTAGCGTTATGACACTTCTCCTGTGTACAGAAGCACAGTCATAAGTACTATGACATTATCTTTATAACACTCGATGCGAGTATGTAGTCTGGTTACGGTTAGTAACATTAACAGTATGCGTTTTATACGTTGTCTCATGACATTGTCACTGTTATTAGTTCTCATCATTGCATAACAAATATTTTAGTCAGTCGTTTCTACGTATGTAGGATTTTAGCGATTTATATTGACTCTTAACTGTCTCCATAGACATGGTATGTGGAGTTCAGCTTATATCGTATTCTCAGTACCTCTATACACTCATTGCATAGCAGGAGTGTACGTTCTTCCATTTTGGTATACGACATGTAGCCAAGCGATTTATTCAACTCTTAGTCTGTCTCCTGGTCTTATTTTAGGACATGGTTGAAGGAGCAGTCTTTGTTATCAATAACTTCAGTTTCTCCTAGCATAGTTAGTCGAGATATTTAACATTGTTGTTACTTTTAGGCTGGCAAACGTTTATATACGACTTACTGTATTTAGTATTTTGTTTTGTGCTGTTCAGCTTGACAGTTATTGTCATTTTAGTATTATTATATTAGCCTACAGTTTGTATCAGCCTTATTTACTAAACATTCAGGGACATGTACAGTTATAGTTTCATCGCCTGCCGCTAATATTTTATTCCCAGGGTGGTAAAGGCCAAATCGGTTTTCAGGATTTCATAAAATTGTTTCAAAATCATGGTTAGGGTTAGGGTTGGGGTTAGGGTCGGCCTTCCTGGGTGAATTGAGCATGGTCTTTCACAATCCGGCGTCAAAATTAGCAAAAAAACATTGAGAAGATAGTTTTTGAGAAAGTGTCACGTGATTGGATTCCCAGATGTTGATTTGTCATTGGCCTCAATTGGCCTTTGCCACCCTGGGGAAAAATCTCGCTTCCCGGCCTAGTGATTATTTTATTACTCAGTTATAGTGAGTGGAAATTCTTCACGCATAGTCACTAGTATGGTTTAGCAGCTGTCAGGGCTAGTTTAGTTTGTACAGTAGTTTCTGCGGCGGGTTGGTCGTAATTTATTCATCCACTGCCTGGCACTATAGCTTTGTCTATCTATAGTTTAGCACAGTTGGATTCCAGCTGGACATTGTTATAGAATAGTCTTGCATAGCTTAGCGATTAGCGACGCTCGCCGTTCAAGCTGGATGTACTTCGGTCACTCCTGTGCATCGGACTGATTTTAATTTCCTGCCGACTGAAGAGTGATCAGACATCAACAGTCTACATCACCAAGATAACAACAGCACTGGATTGAGAAAAGAACATATTCTTTAGGATCTTGAGGTATGATTTTGTTTCTCTGTTAATTTACCCACTCATTTTGAAGTTGTAATCCCCATTCATATTCTAAAGATGCTCTATCGCAAGCCTGGGACTACCTGATCGCCTACCCCTTCCCCTTGTTCCCCTGATTCACAGGGTCCTCTTGAGGATCCTTCTCGTGACCCCGTTCTGGCCCCGCCCAAGGTCATCTGACGTCAACAGAGGTCAAAGACTGAAAATCTTGTGAACACTCTAAGTCAACCATGTCTGGTCAGATTAGGTTCAAATTTGGTGTGTATGTTTCTCATAATGAGCACAAGGATCCTGTGGAGATTTTGGTGGAAGTCTGAGCTCATTTTAGGTCTAAAGGGGAAATTGTGTAAAAATTCGGTATATTTGGTAATTTTTGCTTGTAAGCACGCCACGTCGACCATGCCTGGTCAGATCAAGTTCGTACTTGGTATGTTTGTTTCCCATAATGAGTACATCTCTGTCGTTTTGGGGAGAGGTCAGAGGTCAACAGAGGTCAAAGACTGAACACCTTGTAAAAACTCAAATTTGGTGTGTAGGTTTCTCATAATGGGTACAGGGACCCTCATGATTTGGCAGAGGTCAAATGCTCCACTTATAAACACCATAGTTTATTAGTTTAGTTTATTATTCAGTTCATTCCAGTATCAATTCAAATATTCATAAATGGGAATGTTACAATGGCATGATGAAACAATGAACACATAAATAGTAAAAAACAATAGAAACACTGGCACCGGAGATTAATTTACAGCAAGGTTCGTAGACTTTGCGATTGACAAAATAGTGCTTCTCTGTATATAAAAGGATCCTTATATGAATTAATTCTATAACGAGGTGTTAACACTGGATTCCTTAGGTTGTATTTAGTTTTATTTAGTCATTTTCATTTCATAGTCAATTAAAAAAATTGTGTTCACTTCTAATATGTATCATTCACAGAACTAGGGCATAATACCTCATTGGGAGTTGGTGTTGTGTGGTTAACTTAGATTCACACTGGCAACTATACAAGATAACGTTGTTGTCATTTACATCCAGTTTTTGCAGCGCTGCCAACGAGTAAGAATTTGTCTTATTTAGTGAGGACAATTATTGTAAATAGGGTTTAAGAAATATGGGGTTCAAAATACTGATTTTGTCATTTTGAGTAAGAAAGAGGGGTTTCCAAAGCTGGCAGCACTGTATTTGTAGTGGGCTTATACAACTGGCCATTATACAAGCAAGGAATCACTAAACCCTTTGGATTTCTTGTTTGTGGGCCCTTTGGGATGCTGTGTAGGTCTGTGTGCGGGGGGGGGGGGGTCTTCGGTGTTTCAGGGTTCCACTATATATGACTGGTTGTTCTGAGTTGGTTCTGGCCTTCTCTCTTTTCACTCACTGGCGTCAGTTGACCGTAGTCTTTCGTCCAAGTGGGGGCCACGGGGATTAGGTAGTAGTATTCTTTGGCCCATGGGTCCCTCGTGCAGGATATGGGCGACAGCAAATCAGATTATTATATCTTGGCAGCAAATCAGATTATTATATCTTGGCCATAGACCAACATATAGTCAGACTGTCAAACCACAATATCCTCCGTCTGAATTTTGTTACAAAATTTCCACATGGTTGTTACAAATTGTGCACAAAGCCCATGACAATGATACTTCTGGGTTCCTCAGCTGATCTCGTATAATGTTAGGTTTGACTTGACCTTTTTTCACTCGGGAATCTACGGATGCCTTTAGCATCGCGACATAAAAATGTTGATTTCTCAAGAATGAATTATTACAAATAAAACAAGAGCCGAGGGCTACGTGATTCCTTGTCTTTAGATTTAAAACCTGATTTGATTGTTTGACCTCTACTGACCTTTAACCTCAATAAAAAATAACAGGGTCCATGTACTAACGTGATGAACACACATACCATGTGTGAATGAGCTCGATTGTAGTTTGCTCTGTCAAGTTACGATGGTTACAAGGTTTTCACTAGTTGACCTCTGTTGACCTCAGATGGCCTGGGATCTCAATCATAAACAAAACAGGGTT
>JAODUJ010697091.1:0-13768 GCA_027564615.1 Psolus chitonoides | reverse complement strand
TATGACATCTCATCTCATTAATATTCATGAGGGGGGGCCAAACCTAATTTTACGAAAATAAGCTCGTAATCAGGCAAACTCAAAGGGGGTACCTTAATGAATCAGTCTCATATTTGGTGGGTAGGTGACCCATAGTGAGTAGACGAACCCTATTTATTTCGGTACTGATATCTTGAATATTAAATGTCTATCTCTGCAATCGTATGTCTGATTTTGATGAAACGTGGTTTGGTGGTATTGGTAGGAGGTGTAGTATATGTGTGAGTAATATGATATTACTATTTATGAGAGGCGGGGCCGAACCTCATTCATAACCAAAATTAACTGGTAATCGGGCAAACTCATTGCGAGGTAACATGGGATCAGTCTCGTACTTGGCAGAGCAAACTTCAATTGAGCTCATACTCAGTATGTGTGTTCATCATAGTACATGAATTGAACCCTGTCGTTCATGATTGAGGTCCAAGGTCATCAGAGGTCACCTAGTGAAAACCTTGTAACCACTGTACCACCTGACAGAGCATACTTCAATTGAGCTCATACATGATATGTGTGTTCATCGTAGTTAGTACGTGGACCATGTTGTTTTTTATAGAGGTCAAACAACAAAATCAGGTTCTAAATCTAAAGGCAAGGAATCATGTAGCCCTCGGCTCTTGTTTATGTATGTGAATGGGAAAAATTGGCAGGCAGAACTTTGCCAGGATGGGCTAGTTTTACAATGAGCTACTTGATAATGCAGAAAAACCCAGTTTGTTTATCAAATAAAAAATGTGTGCCAAAATGTTCATGTATGTATCACATTTTAGTTGAATTTAATTCAAGAACTGGATTCTTTGTTTCCTCCCAGCAGAAATGGGTACTGAAGGCAACTATACTGGTGAAGCTGAACCGATCCGCATGGGTTCTCCCAAACCGGACAGTACCAGGGTCTCGAGAAGGAAGGGCACACCCAGGAGCCACCAGGCGTTCCTGAAGCAGGCTCTGATGGATGAGGGCTTACGACTGGCACAGGTCTTCAACAACGGCGGCGACGAATTTGCCGATCCTGCCTTACAGAATTATCGACTCGAGGAAGACCACGAACTGAGAAGTGCCTACGGGATTAAGGAAACCCTTCCAGAGGTCAACATTAGTCATATAAAAACAGGAGACTTTATTAAGCCTGACCCCCTGGTAGAGGCTGCCCTCGGTATGAATGGTACAAACAGTGGACAAGTCGAAGGTCAGGAGAATGGTCATATCGATGTCGAGGGTGACCAACAAGCCGAGACGATGACACACCAGCCAGATATTGTCACACCGCAACCCGATTTGGAAGCACACCAACTAGATGTGGTTTCACAGCAACCAGACATGGTTCTAGCACAAGCAGATATGTTATCACAAGATCCTGATATGTCGCAGCAAACAGATACGGAAGCACAACAGAGGATTACGGCAGCTGAGCAGATCGATATGGAATCGCTGCAACATGACGAGACAGCAGAAGAAATGCAGGAACCAGATTTGACAACACAACAATATGTCATGGTTTCACAGCCACAAGATATGGCATTTCCGCCAGATATGCTCGTTCAGTAGCAGTTTTAATGGTGGTTAAAGAACATGTTACATTCTCAAACAATATTCTAACATTCTCTAACTAACTTATTATGGCAAAGACGTTTTTGCTTAGCCCAGCCAACATATGGCATTGGATTTAACAGAAGGTGGTTGGTGGTTGACCAGAAGCAGAGGAGGTGTAATTCCAGTCAGATAGTGTAACAAAGAAATCACCCCAGTGAGCTATATATATGGAGGGTGCATGCAATGGGGAATACGTGCAAAAATTGAAGCACCACTGGAGGGTCATGTGATAGGGTCAACTTGCTCAAGTATATTTATTGTTAATGCGTGTGTGTGCTGCATTTGTACAGTGGAGGCGCATGGTAACAAAACGTGTGCGTGACAATAAATACATGCTACGATGCGTGTGAACTTATTTACACGCTCAAATATGCGTTTATATATTTCTAATTGTGACGCAATAAATTCATCGGCTCCGATGCAAAATAATCTTAGTACTTTCCAATACATGCACTCGCGCGTAAACTGATGTATTCATGACATATTATAGCTAATCTTTGAAACAGCGATTATGCAAGCCAGATAAAAATCACAAATGAAAGTGTGTGTAAGACGTACGCGCGCGTGTAAAATTATTCGACTTGAGTGGGTTGACTGCTATCACATGACCCTCCGTAATACTTCAAAACCTTAGTGTGGGATGAAACTTCTTAGCATATAGTTCACCAGTGCTAAATTTGCTGCATGGATTTGGACCATATTACATTAGGTCAACCTGCAAGGAGAACGGGTTTTCACCATTCTTTTCCCATGGGCTAGGACTTGTGGACTTCCCACTTGAACAATGTTAGTAGTGTCACAGATATGGCTTTGCATGAAGCAAGTGTGGTGTGTAGTGACCAGTTACGTAACAATTATCAGCTGTATGTTTGAACGATCAGTAAATTTTTCCAGTTAATTTAACTCTTGATTTTCAAAGATAAATTCTGCCTTTATAGACCGATCGTGAAATTTTAATCTTCTCTCAATCAAAGAACAGTGGTTTTTCTATGGAAATTGGGTCAACAGCAGAGACCGACATGTTGACCTACATTTATTTTGGCTTAATCCCAGTGGCTTAGTCCCAGTGGGTGTTTAAAATGGATTTTGAAAGGCAAACATTGAAAGTCAATTTGAATTCCTTATTCCAAATGTAGCCCACTGTGAAAAGTTGGTTTTGAACAAGAAATAACTGTTGCAGTTGATGGAAGGATAATTTTGTCAGTTTTGCAGGTGACACAAAACGATAGTACCCGTAGTGTGCTAAATCTGCTCATGACAGTAGGCTATTCATGTGTGTACAATGCCTAAAGGGCTACATCTAGCAGGGGCCATTTCACTAATGTAGACCTACCGTACCAACATGATTGTGTACAACATATCGTATGCCTAACGTTAGGCTATACAACTAGCTAGGGCCCATTTACTAATGTTATAGCTAAGCCTATGCAGTACAATGCATAGCCCACAGTACAATACTTGTTTTCAAAATTACTGACAGGAAAAAGTTGGCAACTCGAGATTTTAACTTCAATTTTCTCAATGAAGTAGCTGAATAACGGCATGGGAGAGGTATAGTAGTTGTCATTTTTCACCATTGACCTATTTTCGTCTTTTGTCGGAAGTGAATTCTGAGAGTTTAACTTTTTCTTTGTCCAAACTCCTACTAGGACTTTAATAGTGTGGTGACATCATTCATCATTCAACTTTTCATTCATTGACGACCAAATTAAATTGCTCAGTGATAGTAACAGCATGTCTCGGTAAACATTTGCCAGTTACATAAAAAACATTACGTCAAAGGCCGGTTCGTCGATTCAATTCTACATTGTGCATTTTCTTTATTGATCCGTGATATGACTTCCTAATTACACCCCCAACAACATTATGAAACAAATCATCGGCGACTTCAAAGAACACACATTTGTGTTTAAGTTCACCTGAAATAACCGTTTCTGTGTGTGCTAAATTATTCCTTGTTAGTGGGTTTATCTGAAAAATGTTATTTTATTGAGCCATAATATAGCTGCCTAATTACCCCAACTCTCTGCCAAATCACTGTAAACAACAGTACAGTAAGTACATTCATTAAACTTGTACATAGGATCTGTTGACATTAAAAAATGTGTCATTGTGAAACAAATCATCGGTGACTTCAAAGAATACACATTTGTGTCAAGTGCACCTAAAATAACCTATTATATTCTAATTCCTTGTTATTGGTTTAATCTAAAAAAAAGGTCATGTTTTTTTTGTTGTAAAAATGCAGACAAAATATACATTATCGAACGAATCTAGGGCAACCACAGATTTACCTGAGTTTTATGAATGGCCGTAATGAGTTGTGTAAAGATGATGGATTTTTTCTGATGACATTATTTACCGCAGGTTAAAGGGAAATACAGGGATTATTCCATTTACGAAAACCAATTTTTCACATGCGTAATTCTGAAACCTCCCTCGGTAATTTTGATTTGTTTTGAGGAGTTACAATTCATCCAATTTGATAACAAATTGAAATGACTTCCAAAGGGGCCTCCATTTTGAAAAACGCAGGTTAACTGTAATAGAACAAAACCAGGGTTATCACTAGACCAATAGTAGTGCCGGCTAAATTTACAAGCATGCGAGGGGCACTTCACGAACAAAAGAAAACCCGGGGGACTAAGCACACCAACTATGGCGCGGCGGGATTCCAGGTAGCAACATTATGGGCTCTCCGAAACCACATTATGTCTCTTTTTTAAAAGGGTCTTTTTAAAAGGCTTGCACACATGTGTAAGGGGATTACACAGAACAGCTGTTATTTTATGGTCATTGCTGGTTGATCAGGGCTAGTGCCGGCCCCCGACTGGCACCAACCGTCATAGTGACATCCCTGGACGAAACATTTACAGAATAATTTTGCACCAAAATGTAAAAAGTACCATATGCACCCATATTGGTTCCCCGAGTGCTGTGTGAAATGGAAGCTGATTGAAATTTGTATTATTCTTTTTAGAACAAAGAGCATTGGTAAAATATTTTTGCACAGAAAAATGTATTTAGTTCATAATTTTTCTTTTGCAAGTAATTTGAGAGTGAATGGAATCATTAGATGGGATATGTTTGGAATACACGAAATGGTCCCAAATCTGCTAGAAACCTATAGTACTGGCCAGTTCACTTGGTATTTAATATGTACGGCACATGCCACATTGACCAATGGAGAATTATGCATCCTGGGTTGTGTAATTCTCTTGTGGATGATATATTTGGGTCTTTAAATACCTTTAATAAGGCGACACAAACCCAATTTTTTTGGAAGAGATATATATTGTGGAGCGATCAAATACAAGTAATTCTAAAATCTTGTTTAGTTTACGAGATATCATGTTTTTTAATTTTAGAAAATTGAAGACTTGAGGCAAGTCTATGATATCACCGTGCCACTTTAGTTGCAATTTTGAGTTAAATCTTTGTTTTTTATAGTTGGACATTTTATGTTTATGACACCTAATTTTTCCATTCAGTTTTTTTCTAATTATAAGGTATGTGAATAAGAACTATAACTTATAAATAATTCACTCAAAACAAATTGTTATTTCATTGAAAAATACTGACACAAAATATAAAGAAATATATAAGACAAATCAGTACATGTGGCTTCATGACATCACAAAAATTCCTGTGAGACTGATAATTTCACAAATGGTGACCCCCAAGTACAAGATTTGAATGATCACAACTTGCAAACCAATCAAGATTTTAGAATGCGGTTTTCGTCAACATAATTCTAATTTCCCCGTCTACAATGTCTCTTCAAATTTTTGGGATTTGTGTCTCCTTTAATGTTTTTTTCTGCAAACACCATGTCCCTTTGAGGTGATACAGAAATGACACCACTACTGCAACAAGTCGTGCTTCATTGCAGCATTCATCTCAGTTTAAGCATTTGGTCAAAACTAAAATTTAGACATAAAAGCTTTGCTGGTGACCCAAAAATGTGCTTTATTCTTTTATTGTGTCCATTAGGAAGTCTTTCTGTAAAGATTATATATAGTTCCCAATGTATTGATTATGTTTAAATTCATCTCTCAAGTGTTATTGAGATATGAGTAATCAATAATTGGGGATGGTTCAACCTTTACTATAAACAATGCTTTACCATCAGGTGAACCATTATGATTGATTGAATTGTTTTTTGTGGGTAGAGTGGTACCTTGTCTACTCAAATGGTATTTGACAATGCAGATAGTTGTGGGTGTTGTCGAGGTGTGACCTTTGTATTATAATTCATGCTAGAGCATTTCTACCAGTACATTTTCAATGGGGGAATATTTAGCAACCATGTTGTAGGACTCCGAAATTTGAGTGACTGTGTATTTGGAATATGGTGCGTCCTTGGTAATACAATAGGTTTTCAGACTTGATATTTGGAGACAGGTAAATCTTTCCTTTTCAAATTGTGGCTGTGAAATCTGGAGAATTTGCATGGAAGAGTGTTTATTCAATTCGGAATGATTTAGGTTGCATGGGAGGAAGGGTACATGGTACAGAACCCTAATGTTTGCAAGTTGCAAAGGTTGTATTTTCAAAGTATTTCCACCCCCCTCCCCCCCCCCTCCATGGGCTATGTTTGAATTGGGCTGGGTTCAGGTGGTTGAACCATCTTGTGTACACCATCACATAATGTTCCTTGGGAAGTGATACCACAACTGCATGGTCAAGCATCCAACTTGCAGGTGGGATGTCCTGAGTTTGAATCCAGGCCGGTCCATACCAAAGAGAGATGGTACCTACTGTTGTATTGAGTGCTTGGTGCTCAGCACTGATAGTACAGGGTTGCTAGCATTCTGTTGAGAAATGGTACCTACTGCCATATTAAGTGCTCGGTGCTCAGCACTGATTATATGGGGTAGGGTTCTGACAATAAACCTTGCCCGCATGTCAGTGTATGGCTGAAATGGTACCTACTGCTGTAATGAGTGCTTGGTGCTCCGCACTGATAGAATGGGATAGGGTTCTGACAATATACCTTGCCAGTGTGTCAGAATATGGCTACAATGGTACCTGTGCCTTATTGAGTGCTTGGTGCTCAGCACTGATAGTATGGGGTAGGGTTCTGACAATAAATCTTGCCAGTGTGTCAGAATATGGCTACCAGTGTATATACGTTGATGCATGACACGTACATACCAGAGAATTTGTGTATTAACAAAACTGTTGTAGCTGTGTAACTTCAAAAAGGTACTCGATCGAGACTATACTGCAAGTGTAATGGTAGAAAATATTCCAAACGATTACCCTCGGACAGATTATGCCCATCATAAATATGAGTGCACTCCCTCGGTGTCGACTAAGCTATTCGATAATGATACTATAGTTATTAATCTTGTGTTAGTTTGCAAGAAGCTAGAGGTACCTTGCATTGAGGTATTGAGTGGGTTATTGGAAATTAAGCAATGGAAGAATAGAAATATATGGATTTTAAAATATTATTTGAAAGACTATAAAGAGAAATGACAGTAAGAATTATTTTAGAGTGCTATTTGGAGGTGGAATTTGGTTTGAATTTGGTAAGGATTGAGTTCTTGATGGATAACGTTGTGGAAATGTACGTGATGGAATTTGAAATTGCATGAATGAAATGTTGATTGGAACTTGAAATTAATCTTGGTTTAGTATAATCCATATTGCATACACCATATATAAGCTGCAATTGTAGGTCATTTCCTTGGAGAAGACTCCTCCCCCGAGCCAGTAGTGGCTCATAGTGCCGGTGCTTGTTTCCGTGATGTGAAACAGATGGAGAGTATGAAACTCCCCCAGGAGGGGACGTCTGTCCATCGCTGAAAAACCCCTAGCCAAAGCTAGCACATATTTTCAGGTGGGTGGACTGAAGCTGGCAGAGTTAAAGGTGAACTGCATTCACATATGTTATTTAGTTTTTTTATACGGAAAAGTTGAAGACTTGAAGCAAGTTTATGATGTGACACAGGGAATATTAAACTTACAACTTGAGTCCCTCATAGACTTGCTTCAAGTCTCCAACTTGTCAAATCAAACAAACTAACTAAACAAGATTTTTTAATGTGGTTTCGATAAAGTACTTGTGTTGCATTGCTCTACAATATATCTCTTCAAAAGTTTAGCCTTTAGTCCCCCTTTAAGTTTCTTGCTCAAGAACACACCGTAGTGCCACAGCCCGGACTCAAACTCGCAACCTTTAACCTTTAACCTTTAAGTCGGTGCATGATTAAGAAAGTCCGTGGCATTTTAGAAGTGCGGGCCCCCTGAGCTACGCACGGATAGTGCGGGGCCCTTTGGCATATGCCATCTTTGTCACTACCTTAATCCGGCCCTGCTTTAGGTAAGAGTCGCAAGCCCTATCACTAGGCTACTACGTCACCTCAACAAACATGCTGTAATTGTAGAGAATCAAATGGAATAACTGCAATTTGGAGTTCAGAGATCGAATTGTATCAATGGAATAGGATCAGAATTTGAAATAAACCACGATTGGTTATATTTTTTGCAGCATATCGCATATGGTTGAAGACCTGAAAAGATGAGAATTGCGATATTTGGTTTATTCGTGGAATTGCATTGATCAAATTCGATTGGAATTTGATATGACCCTTGTTTTGTTATAGTTTTGCATACACCATACGGTCAGTCATGAAAAAATTGCAATATGTGGTTCAGTCGTGGAATTGTAATTGTGGAATTTGAAAGGAACCCTTGTTTTGAAATAGTTATTGATACATACACCATATGATTGAAGTCAGATGGAAAAGGAATAAAGAATTTGTGGTTCAGTCCTGGAATTGTAATAATCAATTGTAAGTGGAATTGTAATAATGGAATCTGATTGGAATTTGAAATGACCCTTTAACAGTTCTTGATGCAGATACTCTACATGGCTGAAGTCATGACAAAAATTTCAAGTGAAAATTGCAATTTGTGGTATAGGAGTAGGATTATATCAATGGAATTTGATTGGTATTAGAAAAAAGGATTGTTGTATGGCTTTGATAAATGCTCCACATCATTGATTTTCAAGGGGAGTTTTAGTGATTCCATATTTACAATGTTCTAGATTCTATTATATTCTGTCAATAAATATGACATGGACTTCCCCCCCCCCCTTACCCATGAGTTTCTATGCCCCCAATGTAATCAGTTGAGAGTGAACTCATGACTTCTGAATCAAAATGACTCGGACCCTCATTATGAGAGCAGTGTTGCACAACCTTTTCCTCCACCATAAAATAGTGTTGAGATAGCAGGACGATGTACTTCTCATTTTATACTGACGTATAATCTTACAATTAAACGAGACATAGTTGAAGTTTGATTGGAATTATACATACCATTACACGAGCGGAGGAATAAAATGCCCACCATTTGCATTTCTTTATAACCCTCCCTTTTATCCCTGTCCTGACCACATCGTTCGCTTTAAACTATGAGCTAGCAGGACGATGTACTTCAAAAGGTCTGCCAAATGCTGTGCATTTGTAGGCCTAAATTAATGACATCCGAGGAATTTGTATGTGGTAGAGTCTGCACATTATTCATGGGGCAGGCAGTTTTCCCCAGTCCCGGAAAGCTTGACTAACGCTGCTCTAGAATCTCCCAGCTTATACCTAGGCTTAGGAAAAAACATGAGATCAACAACAGTAAAAAGCGAGAAAATGTGAGATTAGTACAAGCGAAATGCGATAGAAAAATGCGCTGTCAAAAATATTTCAAATTGGCGCCAAAGCCCTCTCTATTAGCGTGCATTAATCAAGCTAATGGGATCGTAAGAAGTCCCATTGGAGAAGCGCTTTGTATTTACCATTGCCATAAACAAAATTGTAACCATTTCTCGATGATTATCCCAAGATGCACTGCCCCCATCATTATGCTTGCAAAACAAGCATGAAAAACAAGTCGAGTAGAAAACGTTAGGTGTTCCTATTCAGTTACATCATGCCAAATGTCAAGAATCATCACTGTATAGTATACAGTACATCAATGCATATACAAGTAGCTGTCCTGAACAACGTAGCCTACATGTTAGTATCTGTGACTGTATAGGACGGTTTTCGTTATAACAAATAATGGGAAAGTAGGTCTAAATCTAAAATTTATTGGTAAAATTGCAGGATATTGTGTCAGAAGGCACGGCACGAAACACTGATTGCAAAAGGATTGGGCAATAAAATAAACGATTGTGCGATTTCTCAGTAAAAATTGTACAAAGCGAGAAGAGGATTGAATAGCGATATAACTGTGGTGAGAATAGCAAAGCAAGATCTTGCCTTTTCTCTAAGCCTGGCTATACCCCCCCCCTTCCTCCGCCCCATCAACAACAACAAAATTTATGATGTGTTATGTGAACTGAAGAACCTGTGAGCTTTGCGTGACCCGAGATACTCGTAGCTCACATTGAAGAGGGGATGATGGTCCTTCCATTCTTACCCTTTACTCTCAGACATCTGTGAAGTACTGGTCAGCTCGGTTGATGACACATTGACCAATGAAGAATCAGGCATCCTTGGATGTGAAATTCTGAAATAGAGAATTGGGTCAATTTTCAAGGTCAGTTGAGATTCATGGCAACTTGTATAACAATATGTATAACTGTATATGTTTCATAATAGACAGTTTTAAATTTATAGAGCAGCACATAGAATGAACAGCTCTGTACAGTCTGTTAAACATGGAATTATCACGCTCTCTCTCTCTCCCATGGTTGAAACCTTTGCAGGTCACAAAGGCTTCTTGCTTGCATGTTGATTTTTGACAAACACCTCCTTGGAAAAATGATGATAGTTTACCTTTAATATTACCCCTGAGCTCAGGTCAAACAGAGGTCTAGTATACGACTTATTTCATTTCAAATTTGTATGATTAAATTATGTTACAGTTATTATGAGAATTATTTACTTGTTAATGATGTAAGTTTTACATAGAAAAGGTGTTTATTCATGACAATGGAATCAAAAAGATGTTATCACAGATGTTCAAATGTTTATATTCCTTGATGGAAGTTCTCATTTTGAAATGAAAATTAATTACAAAATATCAAAGAAATTTTTGAGTTTTGTCATCATTTCATGTGAGTTTATTTATTCCTTGACATCAGTTGAAGGATTCTACGCAGTCACGAGTGTGCCAATCTGTATGGGTTACGGTGTGTGATATTCATCAGTGGTGTAGCCAGAGGAGGGCCGAGTGGGCAAAGTGCCACCGCACAGCCATATTTAGTTAGGGACGAAATGGGTACGATTGCAATGAAAATTATTACTTTTTTCAGTTTTCAATGCTGAACCGTAAGATGGGGATGGAAATTCTGTTTTTCCCCCTAAAATGGGCACAGAAATGTTGTTTGCCCCCTGATATCAGGTAGGCTGGCTAAGGTGTACGCCACTGGATATCATGTTTTGGGGGTGTCCTAGTGGTCCAGAGGCTGGAACTGTGCGAATCTGTATGGGTGTCTGTGTGTAATATTATGCTCTAGGGGTTTACTAGTGGTCGAGAGGTTGGAACTGTTAACTCTGTATTCATTGATTGCAAGCTTTGTTCATTCATTGGACATGGTGTACATGGGTGTCGGTGTGTGATAACATGCTCTGAGGGTTTCCTAGTGGTCAAGAGGAAGGAACTGTGGACTCCGGATCCAATGATAGCAAACTTGGGTCATTCACTGGTCATTGGACTTATTCTCTGGTGTATGGGTGTCGGTGTGTGATATCATACTAAGGGGGTTTCCTAGTGGTCGAGAGGTTGGAATTGTGGACTCTGGGTCCAATGATTGTGAGTTTGGTACATTCACTGGTCATTGGACTTGTTCTTTGGTGTACACAAGTGTCAGTGTGTGATATCATGCTTTAGGGGTTTCCTAGTGTTCAAGAGTTTGGTTCTATCCAAGGATAGCGAGCTTGGGTCATTCACTGGTCATTGGATTTGTTCTTTGGCAAAGCACAATAACAGCCTTGGGAAGCGTGACTCGTCATGATTCTACGCAGTCATGACTGCATTAGTGTGCGAGCCTGTATGGGTGTCAGTGGTTGATATCATGCTTTGATGGTGTCCTAGTGGTCAGGAGGTTGGAACTGTGCACTCTTGAACCAAGGATTGCGAACTTGGGTCATCAACTGGTCATTGGATTCTTTCTTTGACAAGGCATAATAATAACCTTGGGCTGCGTGACTTGTCAGGACTGTATGCAGTCACAACTGCATTAGTGTGCGAGTCTGTATGGGTGTCAGTATGTGTGATATCATGCTTGGGGGGCTTCATAGTAGTCAAGAGGTTGGAACTGTGGACTCCCGATCCCATGATTGCAAGCATGGGTCGTTCACTGGTCATTGGATTGTTCTTTGACAAGGCATAAAAACAGCCTTGGACTGTGACTTGTCATGGTTCCACGCAGTCATGACTGCATTACAGTGTGAATCTGTATAGGTGTCAGTGTGTGGTATCATGCTTTGAGGGTTTCCTAGTAGTCAAGAGGTTGGAACTGTGGACTCTGGATCCAATGATTGCGAGTTTGGTAATTCATTGGACTTGTTCTTTGGTGTATGGGTGTCAGTGTGTGATATCATGCTTTGGTAGTGGTCAAGAGGTTCAAACTGCGGACTCTTGATCCAAGGATTGCGAGCTTGAGTCATTCAGTGGTCATTGTATTTGTTCTTCAACAAGGCACAATAACCGCCTCGGGTTTTAGGACTCGTAAGGTTTCTACGCAGTCACGACTTCATTAGTGTGCGAGTCCGTATGGGTGTCAGTGTGTGATATTATGCTTTGGGGGTTTCCTAGTGGTCAAAGAGGTTGGTGCTATGGGCGCTGGATCCAAGGATTGCAAGCATGGGTCGTTCACTGGTCATTGGACTTGTTCTTTGGCAAGGCACAAAAATAACCTAGGGCTGTGTGACGCGTCGGGATACTACGCAGTCACGACTGCATTAGTGATCGAATCTGTATGGGTGTCAGTGTGTGATATCATGTTTTGGGAGTTTCCTAGTGGTCGAGAGGTTGGAACTGTGAACTCCGGATCGAAAGATTGCAAGCTTAGGTCATTCACTGGTCATTAGAGTTGTTCTTTGGCAAGGCACAATAATAGCCATAGACTGTGTGACTCGTCAGGATTCTACGCAGTCATGACTTCATTAGTGATCGAGTCTGTATGGGTGTCAGTAGTTGATATCATGTTTTGGGGGTTTCCTAGTGGTCGAGAGGTTGGAACTGTGGACTCCGGATCAAAGGATTGCAAGCTTAGGTCATTCACTGGTCATTAGAGTTGTTCTTTGGCAAGGCACAATAGCAGCCTTAGGCTGCGTGACTTGTCAGGATTCTACGCAGTCACAACTGCATTAGAGTGTGCGTCTGTATGAGTGTCAGTGGTTGATATCATGCTTTGGAGGTTAACCCGGTGGTCAAGAGGTTTGAACTGTGGACTCCGGATCCATTGATTGCAAGCTTTGGTTCATTTACTGGTTATTGGACTTGTTCTTTGTTGTATGGCTGTCGGTGTGTGACATTAGGCTTGTGGGGGTTTCATAGTGGTCGAGAGGTTGAAACTGTGGACTATGGAACCACGGATTGCGCGTTTGGTTTATTCACTGGTGATTGGACGTGTTCTTTGGTGTATGTGTGTCAGTGTGTGATATCATGCTTCGGGGGATTCCTAGTGGTCAAGAGGTTGGAACTGTGGACTCCGGATCCAAGGATTGCAAGCTTGGACCATTAACTGGTCATTGGATTTAGTCTTTGGCAACGCACAATAATAGCCTTGGGCTGCGTGACTCGTCAGGATTCTATGCAGTCATGACTGCATCAGTGTGCGAGTCTTTATGGGTGGAAGTGTGTGGTATCATGTTTTGGGGGTTTCCTAGTGGTGGAGAGGATGGAACTGTGTACTCCGGATTCAAGGATTGCGAGCTTTGTTCGTTCACTGGTCATTGGATGTGTTCTTTGATGTAATAGTGTCAGTGTGTGATATCATGCTTTGGGAGTGTCCCAGTGGTCAAGAGGTTGGATCTGTGGACTCCGAATCCAAGGATTGCAAGCTTGGATCATTCACTGATCATCGGACTTGTTCTTTGGTGTATGGGTGTCAGTGTGTGATATCATGCTTCGAAGGTTTCGTAGTGTTCGAGAGTTTGGGACTCCAGATTCAAGGATT
>JAODUJ010695983.1:0-13769 GCA_027564615.1 Psolus chitonoides | reverse complement strand
CGACCACCCGATGGTCATTGCGGGCGAATTTCGTCTCGATCCGTCGAAGCGTGTACGCACGGGAGCGATTTTGCCGAGAGATTTTCAAACCTTGACGTGTGGACCGCCGTCTGCCTTGCTCTCGCAAAACCTCACACCACATGCAAGCATGATGGTATGAGCTAACAATGATGCCACTGTGTGTAGTGAACACTCAACATATCTTCCTCTACATTCCATTGCTGTTGCAGGTAAATATGCTAACTTGGTGCGTGAATGTGAAAAATGTCGAGAATCGAGAAGCGGAAAGATTCTGTGTGCAAATAATTACCCCATCCAGATTGTTCCGCATTCTGTAGTGGTATAGCCAACCAAATAGTTCCAAAGCTAGAGACTAGACCAAATGGTCACCATTCCGCATGCAGAATGCGGGAAGAATTCTACATAAAAAATTCTTTCTGCGTTCCGCATGTGATGGTTCCGCGTTACACATGCCAATGAATGGTTTCACTGAAGAATAATAAGGGCAAAAATGATTCTTTTCCCGCATGTGTTGATCCCGCATTCTGCGCGCCAAGTAAACATAGCTTGGAGCCTGCGTGTATGGTGGTCACAATTGGGAGCGTAGTGCCAACACAACCCCACTAAAAATACATCGGTCTATCTAGTAATTTCGAACCCACATAGTATATGCAAGGAGGGCTGAATGGATGGTTTATCACTCAGTACTCCCAACTGCATTCCTGCCCCCACAACCATACCTCCACCGGCTTCAATACAAAGAAGTTTACCATCTACAAGGCACTCAACGCCAGCATATAGTCTATGGCGGCAGTTATTGATGTAGGAAGATGTGCTGCAATCAGCCAGTCGATTCTCGTTGCCAGTGCAATCAACGTTATCCAGATGAAGGGGCCTGTGCTCCGCCCGGGGTCCTGCTGCGTACGTGGAACGGAGGGCGTCCTCGTAACCCAGCTGACGACAAACCACCCTGGCATCCTGTTGACCCCATGAGTCATCGCAGACGGTCCCCCACAGCCCGTTTCGGAAGAGTTCCACTTGTCCCTCGGACACCATCCGACCACGCACCAATCGTACAGAACCCTCTGCAGTATAGGGATCTGGGAAGAATTGGAATATCAGTTGAATATAGTTGAATATCAGCTGAATGAGTAATCCTGGACACACAACACTGACAACAGTTCACAAACAATTTGCTGAAATGTGCTAGCTAGTTCAGGGTTGCCAGTTTGGAATCTTCACATACATTACACGACTCAGAAGGCAAGATGTCAGGATTCAACAGTGGATCTCAGTATATGTATGTTAATACTGAATCAACTATCTGGGGAGGGATGAGATGAGTACCAAGATAACATAAAATTCAGACGGAAATTTCTTGGGGGATGTTTTTTTCCTCCACATGTGGTATCGAATGCATAGATGCAGCTTGCAAAGCCTGCGTGATGAAGTATCTGGCGATCGAGTAAAGTATTTTGGACAACAACTTCCTTACGATGCTCAGGCATCGAGTGTTTTATGAGGCTGTCCTGCATAGACTTCACTCCCATCTCCATCCTCTGCGAAAATCCCTGTGTATGACTACGAACAGGTGGAAGATGTTGGATTTAGAGTCATTCGAGGGAGCAATGGCATTTGGACTCTAGGTTTCGTCCCCAAACTTTTGCGATGAAGCCCACTGCACACACCTCGCACAACTGCAACCACTCATAGGCCTCACTCATACCACTGCACTGCATCAGGCGGTCCAGTAGCGTAACCAGTGTGGCCCTACATTGAGCCCACTGCACACACCTCACACCACTGCAACCACTCATAGGCCTCACTCATACCAATGCACTGCACCAGGTGGTACAGTAGCGGTAACCAGTGTGGCCCTACGTGAAGCCCACTACACACACCTCGCACCACTGCAACCACTCATAGGCCTCATTCATACCACTGCACTGCACCAGGTGGTACAGTAGCGGTAACCAATGTGGCCCCACATGAAGCCCACTGCACACACCTCGCACCACTGCAACCACTCATAGGCCTCACTCATACCACTACACTGCACCAGGCGGTACAGTAGGGGTAACCAGTGTGGCCCTACATGAAGCCCACTGCACACACCTCACACCACTGCAACCACTCATAGGCTACACTCGTACCAATGCACTGCACCAGGTGGTACAGTAGCGGTAACCAGTGTGGCCCTACATGAAGCCCACTGCACACACCTCGCACCACTGCAACCACTCATAGGCCTCACTCATACCAATGCACTGCACCAGGTGATACAGTAGCGGTAACCAGTGTGGCCCTACATGAAGCACACTGCAAACACCTCGCACCACTGCAACCACTCATAGGCCTCACTCATACCACTGCACTGCACCAGGCGGTACAGTAGCGGTAACCAGTGTGGCCCTACATGCAGAGGTTCCGGAATCAAATCTCTACCGAGGCGCCTGGCTCGTTCGAGGATGTAATGCTGTAATGCTTTGTTTAATAACATTTATATAAGCTGGGTCTGAAAGTAAGGGAGTAAATGTTGAAATGTATTATTCAAACGACTCAGCTCTGGTCAGTGAAACCATGGACAACCTTGTACATGGCATGCATTCAAAAGGGTTACGTGTTAACACTGAGGAGACAAAAGTGATGACTAGTGGTAGTAATGTTGGAAGTTAAGCAGAGGTTGGTAAGTTTCCTTGCTCGATCTGTAGGAAGGGAGTCGGTAGTAATTCTATTTACGTCGGAGAAGTTTGACAAAAATTATGAAAATCACCTAATAGGCAAGCGTGACATACACGCACATGTATGCACACAAGTTATCTTGGCATCCAATTCAAGGACTTCATTGCTGTTTTCTTTGTACTTGGGATCTGAACCATAACTTTAATAATAGACTCTCTTTCGTTAAACTTTCAAGGACTTGGAAAATTTATTCAATTTATCTTCGAGGACTTGAAACTCCTTTGTTCATGTCCTAGATCGCATAACAAAACAAATGCACACAAACACGCACGACGAAATAAATGCTAAGTCTCCCACTGAACAGGCGAGACAAATGTTATCACATTATGGTAACTTGCCTCAAACCTTCCCATCACTTGGACAGCCTCAACCATACCAGGCTCAGAACTGGGAATAAAGTCCAATACAGAATCACCTTTTGTTGGTTCATGAACAAGCTGTGTCAAGAAGAGATCCTGTGTCAAATCCAGTAAGATTTGTCTTCTGCTGTTGAACATTAAATTAGACCAGTCAATTCCTTTCCTATTGAAATCACCAATAGTCAGTAATCAGACAATGCTCTTTGGGAACATCCTTGAGCATGTCAGAAAGCTTGTTGCTTCCGTCGATTGAGCTGCTATAGTACTGTCATAGCAAACACCAATGTGGACTGTACAGTGCTGTACTGTCCCGTGCTGATTTCACACCATACACTGTTTCATCAGTTGGAATCAAAAGATGTAACTGATTCTTGACAAATGTCATTCCTCGCATATAAAAGAACACCACTACCCCTTGCAGCTTCCATAGGGTTTCTGTTCTCTTCTCAATATGGATTGTGAATCCAATAATTGTTCATGCTGAGCTCGCTGTCTGGAATAGAATCGTTACCCCATGATTGGGTAATTCCCACAATGACAATGTCTGGTTCCATTTCACAAATGTATGCTTCCAATGAAGACATCTTATCTACAATACTGCGAGAGCATTAACATAAAAACTTTCAACATTTCTGGATGAATTCGGACATGCGCTCTGTATTAATATTCTTTGTTCACATGGGTTTTAGCCTGGGAGTTTGAGTCCGTTGTTTCATTTGCTTAGGTTTCAGCATGGCTGTATGGTAGCCAGTAGTGGCAGCCAGGAGGCTCCCACCCCTTCCAGTCCTTTGGGGGAAATATGGCTCAAAGAAGATGGGGACTGTAAATGGCTGTCCCGGGTAAGGGATTGGATGGGATTAGCACATGCCTGCCCTGTAATCCTCTGGTCACTAGTCGGAAAGCGAAGGCAGAGTCTTGTCAAAGTCTATCCTCGATCACATGAACAGGGTTCCTGAATGAGCCTTGAGTGGCTTCCTGAACCTGGAGTAAATCAAATCAAAATCATTACTGCTTTTTGCTTCAACTCCGAGTGCTAGTCAACTCACCAGAATCCCAACATATCACTCCAACATCTTCTCGGTGCTGACAGCCTCTTGTACCATATCCAAATGGGGAGCAGTCAGCCAAGCTGTTCTCCTGCCCACTGCATACTGGAGAGTACAGAATAGGCTGGTAGGAGGGTCCTTCACCAAACTTGGCCTTCCCATACACCTGGATGAGCCCGGGGTACCCCAACTCTCGGCAGACGACACTAGCCACGTTGTCTGAGAAAGCATGATCACACACGGTATACCACTGGTCATTTGCAAATACCTCCACCCGTCCTTCTCTGAGCACGGATCCGCCCTGGAGTCTCACAGTGACTAAGGTGTGGAAGGAATATAATGAGGATTAGTGGATTCAGTAAGGCATTATAATTTGAATGAAAGGATCAAGGTTTGAATCCATGTCAGGCAAAACTTGCTTTATATATCTGGTGTGCCGTTGATAAAGATACTGTGCTCTGTCACCACTAATCCACTACTCACTCCTCTCTACTCATATAGTAATTCTGGGCCTGTGAGTTGATAAACTGTATTTTTGGTTGCTCCGACGGAGAGTCCCTCTGGGGACACGATGAGGTGCACAATAGTCAGTGATCAGACAATAATAATGCTCTCCGGGAGCATTCTTGAGCATGTCAGAAAGCTTGTTGCTTCTGTCGATTGAGCTGCTACTGCTAGTAGTGCAAACACCAATGCCACTAGCTGTGGAGAAAAACATGCAAATCACACATTTTGACAAGGATACTTAGCAGGACTGTGCTTATTTTGTTCTTGCTGCCTCGTCGGATGTGTAGATTTGAAGAGCGCCCTTTGTTGGGTGTCGCGGAAAAGACAAATTTCCGCGATGATTTCACAGCAATTTTTTTGCGTCTAAACAAGGTTGTTTGGCAGTGGGAGAGGACGGGTGGCCAGGATGGGCGTCAAAACTGTCAAAAGTAAAGTCAGGTATAGGATGGGGGGGGGGGGGCATATCGTTGTATAGGATTGGTAAGTATAGGAGCGCTGTAGATTATGCTGTTCTGTCCCATGCTGATTTCACACCATACACTCTGTTTCATCAGTTGGAATCAAAAGATGTAACTGCTTCTTGATATATTTAATTTCTCACATATAACATCACCACCCCTTGCAGCATTCATAGGGTTTCTGTTCCTAATATGGGTTGTGAATCCAGGAATGCTGAGCTCGCTGTCTGGAATAGAATCGTCACTCCGTGATTGGGTAAATCACGCAATGACAATGTCTGGTTCCATTTCCCAAATGTACGCTTCCAATGAAGACATCTTATTTACAATACTGTGAGAGCATCAACATAAAAACTTTCAACATTTCTGGATGAACTTGGACAGGCGCTCATTAATATCCTTTGTTCACATGGGTTTTAGCCTGGGGGTTTCAGTCCGTTGTTTCATTTGGTTTGGTTCAAGCATGGCTGTATGGCAGTTGTGGCAGGCAGTTGTGGCAGCCAGGAGGCTACCACCCCTTCCAGGAAATGTGGCTCAAAGAAGTGAATTCTGACTTGAATCCCTTGGATGGGGACTGTGAATAGCTGTCCTGGGTGCGGGATTGGGTGGGATTAGCACACGCCTGCCTCGTAATCCTCTAGTCGGAAAGTGAAGGCAATTTTTTTGTCTGAGTCCATCCTCGATCACATGGCCAGGGTTCCTAGATGAGCCTTAGGTGGCTCCCGGAACCCAGAGCAAATCAAATTGAAATCACTACTGCTCCTTGCTCCGACTCTCGAGTGCTAGTCAACTTACCACATTTCACCCCTACGTCTTGGTGGTGCTGACAGTCATTTGAGCCATATCCACTTGGGGAGCAGTCAGCCCAGCTGCTCTCATGCCCACTGCATCCTAGAGAGTACAGAATAGGCTGGTCGTAGCTTCCTTCGTGAAACTCGGCCTGCCCATACACGGGATGAACCCGGGGTACCCCAACTCTTTACAGACGACCCTAGCATCGTTGTCTAGGAAACTATCGTCACACACGGTATACCACTGGTCGTTTGCGAATACCTCCACCCGCCCTTCGCTGGGTGAGGAACCGTCCACAAGTCTCACTAAGCCTATAAAGGTGTGGAAGGAAATTCAAGGAATATAATGAGGATTAGCTGGGTCAGTAGGGCATTAGAATTTGAATGCAAGGATTAAGATTCGAGTCCATGTCAGCCCAAAACTGCTTTATGCCTGGTGTGCTATTGATTATTGATGACGATCATGTCATCATCAATGAATGTATCCCCCACGGTTACGATCACCTTAACAAGCCCAGGACATCTGGTGCCCGAGGTGGTGGGATCCTTGTCATCTACAGGGAGGAACTCAAACTTCATATTAGGTCCAATGTGACTCCTACAAGATTTTTTTAGTCCATCTGTTTGACTGATAATCACGTTAACTTGGTTGCGTTGTACCGACCCCCACCATCAGCCGCCAATGATTTCCGTACATCAGATTTCCTGACTGAATTTGATGTCTTCCTCGATGAAATCATGTTATTGCCAGGGCAGCTTGTAATTGCTGGTGATATGAACATCCAATGGGATATGGTTGATAAACCAGAAACGCGCGAGTACCAGCGCCTTATCTCATCTTGCGAACTGGAACAACACGTTACTGCTGTAACCAACAGGCGAGGTCACATACTTGACCATGTTCTTGCTAGAACCACCAACAATTTTGTTGTTAACTGCTCTGTCCACGAGAATCTCATCTCAGACCATCATGTCATCCGGTTCTCTCTGGACATCCCCAAACCTCCCCAGCAACGTACTACACATACACTGAGGAACTATAAGAACATAGACAGTGTGTTGTTAGCAGCCACTGGCGGATCCAGGGCCTTTGTTTGGGAGGGGCCAAAATGCGGGTCCACTGACGCGTTTTTTTTAGAATCCTAATGAAGCCCACATGAAAAATGGTAGCGTTTAGAAAGACTTTTGCCACCCAAAATTGTCCCTGAAATATGCAGTCTTTTGTGTGTTAGCATTATTAAATTTGACCAGTTTCGCTGTAGTGCTTCCACTGTCCACTTCCACATAGCGTGGGGGCGCTAAGGGGAGATGGGAGCTTATTGGGGGGAGGGATATGGTATACTTGATATGCATTAACAATAAGACAAAGCAAACTCACTCTGTGTACAAGTGGATCCTGTGAACCCAGGTGGACAAGAACAGGTGAATCCTGCACTCGGGGTACTAAGCCACAGAATCTGGGAACACGTACCCCCGTTGCGGCAAGGACTTGGAATACATGTATTTGGAGCTATAAGGAAAAGGGTGGGAAATGACAAGAAGAAATGAACTCACTGAAATATTCCATCCAATATTCAAGTTGAGTGAGTCATTCCAAGCTCATCAAGGGAATTCCCAACAATGTCAGTACCTGCAGGTCTACATGGCACTTTCCACAGCACATGAGCTCACTGAAATACTGCATTCAATATTCAGGAGTTCGAGGGGTCATCCAGTATTGAATTAACATCGGCCTATCATCTCCATGGTGAGATTCAACTGCAATTCACTAATGAGACACACACAGATAACACACTCAATGCTGCGCAGTGCCCTACTATGGTCTAGACATATGAACTGCACCTGTGCAGATTTTGTACGCCATGTATACACATATACAGTACAGTATGACCGACCTTTCCATTATGTCAGGCCAGCAGTATAGTATACTGTATTACTAAGTAGTGATAGTGCATGTGATGTGATGTGAGCTTAGCTGAGAAATATGTATTTGTGTGCGATATCGGTATACGCAACAACAACGACTTCTTCTGTGGATTAGGTGGATCAATAACGAATTCATGACAGCAAGTGGAGGATACGTTCTGGCAGGAGGATAATTCCGGGGGTGAGTATCTGCTGCTGGATAATTTATTTATTCATGTGCATGCTTACAAGTTGTGACATTGACTTGTGTGGATTTGGTATAGGCCTGATACAACTAGTGTTAGGCCTGCTGTTGCCTGGATCATTGGAATCGAATCCGGGGTGAGCCTGGAGGGCATTCTGGAGAATGCTGGAGCAATGACGTTTCTGAGCACTAGTCAAATGAATAGTAGCTTCTGATACCGGTCTCGTTGTGGTGGCCACTGGTGGCCAGCGTTATGCAGTGTTTGCTGTGATCATGGTTGTTGCTCTCACACACTGATTTGTGTGTATATATCTGCTCAAATACACTCTCTTGCTGATGGTGGCCATCATGTTCCCAAGTGGAGCGCTTCGATGCTATACCATGACTGTTGAGCTTTGGCTAAATCGTTCAAATTAAACCAGAGATTGAATGTTGGAGCCATGTTATTTTTTACTCTGTGAATCTGGGTCGGAAAACTGGTAGAAGATGCATAGCATATCGTCTGTGAAACTAATAATCGACAAAATTCTTCCGCTAGTGAATTGCCTGTGCCAATCTACCGTGTTTTTATCCTAGGATAAAACACGGTCTGCTGAACCTGAATCATCCAATCACAGGGGAGGATTTTCACCGAGTACAAATGAACATGATCCAACTTGGTGTACTCACCTTCTGAACAAGTGGTCCCGGTGAATCCAGTCAGACAGTCACAGAAGAACCCACTGCGACCGATTATATTACAAGTACCCCCATTACTACAAGGGTTGGACAAGCATTTATCCCAAACTGTGAGTGAGACAAAAGGAAGAAGATAGATAGGTAGCTCATATATAATACCAGTGGAATGAAGAATACTAGAAATATATTCTGAGCTGTGGGGAGTGTAAAGTGATGTATAATAACTACACTTGGGTTAAAAAACATCACAACCTGCTGTAGAATCTCCCCCCCCCCCCCCCATGTACAACATATCCCCCGTTGTAGCAACTGCTAAGATTATGAGAACACGCATTCAGAGTTGTGGCTACAGTATATAAATTTATGGAGAATGAGAGAAAGATGAACTCACTGAAATGTTGCATTTAGCTCTTCATGTACAGAGGTGAATAATTTTGCAGGATCGAGGGGAGTGCGGCCCTCCCCCTCCGTGCACGCACCCAAAAGCACCCCTTTTTGTCCTGCATGCTACACAACCGTCATGCCTGAGGGCATTTGCACCCAACTGCTCGAAGTTACTGATAGCTACTGACAGTTTCGAGGTCCACATGGCCGAGGAAAGGAGGGAGGGCTCTCGGTATACAAAGGGTAATCATTGGAACTGCACATCTCGGAAACTGTCTGGGATGGCGCTCGACGACTTCTCCCACCCTCCAAACAAGCATTAGAAGGGATTGTTCAACTCCTCATGAATAATTTTGCAGGCCTCTGATCGAGGGGATTGTGCCCCCCCCCTCTGTGCACGCACCTAAAAGCGCCCCTTTTCGTCCTGCATGCTACACAACCGTGACGCTGAGGGCATTTGCACCCACCTGCTCGAAGTTTCTTATAGCTACTGGCAGTTTTGAGGTCCACGTGGCCGAGGAAGGAAGGGCTCTCGGTTATTATTGGACCTGCTACATCTCGGAAGCTGTCTGGGATGGTGCTCGATAACTTCTCCCACCCTCCACACAAGCATTGGAGGGATTGTTTAACTCCTCATGTACCGAGGCGAATAATTTAGTCGGCCTCCGATCAGGAGTGTGACCTACAACAGCTGTGCATGCTCCCACCCCATTTTGTCCTGGATGCCATGTCACTGTCATGCCCGAGGGCACACGCACCCAGCTGCTCGCAGTTTCCAGTCGCTGTTTTGAGACTGTCGAAGTAGCGGAGGAAGGAAGGGAGAGCCCTCGGGACATGAAGGGTTTATATTCCAGAGTTCAGGGAGCCATACTAGGCTCATCAAGGGGTGAGGCTTTCAACAATGTTACAACTAGGTCTACTTGACACCATTCATAGCATGTATCCTAGTTGGGGATCTCTCTTGTTCTCCCTACTCATATACTGACTAAATCCTGATATGCTGAACCTCTGAAATCTCCTGTCGCGGGTGATTTCTAACTCTCCCTTGCTTTGATTTCACCACCAGGATACTACCGCAATTACCTGTACTAGCCCCAGTGGCCACACTCTCCACCTCCTGATAACCAACATCTGTTGACTGTCTAATTGTGTTGTGTATCCTCCAAGGCCAAACAAAAGAACTAGCCAGATGGCCTAATTGGGCCTGAGTGATTTATTGACAGGAGTGGGTTGCTTGTCAGTTGTAAAAAATGAGTGATGTTGTTCAGTCCTGTCGCCTCATGCAAATGTTTACTTTTTAGTACCAGGCACACAACAGAGATGGGTTCAAATTTTTAACAGGTGGTTCCTTAGTGGTTCCTTGTGGAACATGAGACACACATTTGGAAGCTTGATCATAGATATGTTCAATGTTGGACCTCTGTTGACCTCAGATGACCTTTGGCCTCTACTCGAAACAATGGGGTTCATGTACTCATCCTGGGGAGCACACCGACCAAGTATGAACTTGATCTGACCAGGCAGGTCCTACTTTGCTGGATTACGAGCCAAAAATAGCAAAAATATCGAAATTTCACAAATTCGCTATTTTTCACAAAGAGTGCTCCCAGATCTGCACCCAAAAGGAATAGCGTTCCTGTACACATGGTCAGGAACCCACACACCAAATTTCAGCTCGATCGGGCCAAACAATGTGGACTCAGAGCTCTGGATTACAAGGATTTTCAAGTTCGACCTCTGTTGACCTTAGATGACCTTTGACCTATACCAAAATCAATAGGGTTCATGAAGTCATTATGGGGAAGACACCTACCAAGTATGAACTTGATCCGACCAGGCAGGTGTGAGTTTGCTGGATTACAAGCCAAAAATATCAAAATTTCACAAATTCCCCATTTTTTACCAAAAGTGTCTCCAGAACTGCATCAAAGTGAATAGCGTTCCCGTACACATCGTTAGAAGCCTACACACCAAATTTCAGCTCGATCGGGCCAGACAATGTGAACGTCGCTAGATAACAAGGATTGTCAATGTTTGACCTCTGTTGACCTCAGTGACCTTTGACCTCTACCAGAATCAATAGGGTTCATTTACTCAATATGGGGAACACACCTACCAAGTATGAACTGGATCCGACCAGGCAGGTGTGAGTTCGCTGGATTACAAGCTAGGCGACACACACATACATACATCCATCCACACACACATACGCCAACCCAACTGCATAGATTCCTTTGGACTTCGTCACAAGGAATAAAAAATCACCATCGCCATATTTTTTTCAACAGATGAGGAGGATCAGAAGGATAGAAGTAGGACATGATAGAATAAACTACAATCAAGAGATGGACATTCCAGACAAGTGATGGATGCCATAATTGGTTGAAAAAAGTTGATAAAATTGTTTTCAAATGTCTACTTCGGATACAAACAGCAGCTTTGTGGATAATGAGTTCTTATAAAGCATTATTCTGAAAGTTAGTAAATTAGTTTTGTACATTGTACTCAGTTTTGCCATTGCAAAAAGTCACTAATTCAGAATGGAGTGGATAGGTCCTCAAGGCTGTGGATATTCTTTGCCAGTCTAATGATTGAAAGGTCATTCCAGGCAGCAGTACTTACTTTATTAAAAACATTTTCATAGTTCAAGCAAACTGTCCTCGAACATTGTGTCAAGAGATATGTGTTGTCAGATTTCCACACTTTTCAAGCTATATACAGAACAAGGTATGTAATAAGAGAATATAATGGACCATGTACACATGCATTCATACAGCAAGTGATCTGACCAGACATGTTCAGCGTAACAACCCTCATGTATGAGAATCTAGCAAAACAGTCACTTTCACCGAAAAATTACTCCAGACTTCTTTGTATGTGTGTGTCTTTGGGTGAAATTAGATGACCTTTGACCTCATTACCTAATGGGTTAATCGATACACTACAGAAACATACCTGACAACCACTGAATGGTTATGGATCTAGATCTGTCACTAAGATGATGAGGAAATCTCTGTTTGACGTGTTGCCACTCTAGGTATGCAGCTGATGCCGGATCTCCACCAAAATGGATAGGGTTAATGATGTATTCATCAAGGGGACATACAAGCTTGATCCAAGCAGGCACCAATCTTGGACAAAATACTTTGGCAGTCCAGGCCTCGAATAAAGCTTTCTGAGGGGCGAGGCAATTTTTCAAGGGCAACTGTGAAATTGCCTTGGATTTTCTTGTAAAAGGCAGGGCACCGAGGCAATTTCAAAATTTAAGGAAGGCACCAAAGGCAACTGTCAAAATTGGGGTAGGGCATATTTTGTTCTTGAATGTTGAAGCCAGTCACAGGCAGAGTTGTCCAGTATCACCACTCATTTCCCCCTATGCCAATCTCATTCTTCCAGAAATATTCCTCGTATGTCCCCTGGTGCTCCCCATTGAGGTGTGTACAGTTGAAAAAACCTTCCAATTGCAGTAATAAAAATATATCCACCTATAGCAGGCACATGAAGCACACACACACACACTCCCATTCAACTCACATGATCCTTCTAGGAGTACTGTATCATATCAAATTGGAGTGAGCCTATTATTTTTCTGACCTAAGAGAATATGAAAACATCTGTTCATGCATACACCATCAAATAGGGTCTATCTCTGCTTCTAATTTTCTAAGAGAGAACCCTGTTGGGTCTATGAATTCGGGTCTACCTGTAACACTGATTTATCATAGCAGGTGGGCCTGTACTAGCCGTTACTACTTACTAGGGGATAAACAATTTGTAAACCTGTTGGTAAGATACTACATGTGACTGCTGGAACTGGTTTGTTTCCTATGGCAGGTGCACTACACAATGTGACTAAGGGGCCACCAACGGCAGTTGATCAGAAATAGGGCTTCAGAAATATATATGGCAAGGCTGTGAATCACCTTCGGTTAGCCGATCACAGGGGAGGATTTTCACCAAGTACGATTGTACGAATGAACATGATCCAACTTGGTGTACTCACCTTCTGAACAGGTGATCCCTCCGAATCCAGTCAGACAATCACAGAAGAACCCACTGCGACCGAATGAAAGACAAGTACCCCCATTACTACAAGGATCGGAAGAACATGCATCCGGAGCTGTGAGGGTGACAAAAGGAAGAAGACAGGTAGCTCATATATAATACCAGTGGACAGAAGAATAGGAGTACCCCTATAGCTGCACTTCAAAATGATGTCCTGCAAATGTCCCTTACTAGAAATATATTCTGCGGAGCTGTGGGGAGTGAAAAGTGACAAGAAAGACTAGGGTGGGCTCATTGAAAATGGTTCACTCTGTCAACATGTGGTTAGTGTGATCATAGATGAACAACAAGAGCACCAATGGTGCAGTAGCTCATACCCAATATTCAGTGCAGCCGCCACACCACCCCTAAAGTGTAATAACATTAAAAATTGAATAAATCTGCACAAAAAGTAGACAAACATTCATTATGGAAACCCTGCAATAACATCATGTTTCTGGATACACACGTTTGTTGTTTGTTCAGCTTCCTACTTATACCCAACAAGAAAGCCATAAGCTTCATATTCTGTAGAACCAAGCTGCAAGAGTTTTTTATTTGAAAAGGTATCATATTTCAGTGGTGTAAAATATGATTGAGTGTGTAAACCAACTGTCCGCAAACTATGGGTTGTGCACCAGAGGTGGGTC
>JAODUJ010694873.1:0-13770 GCA_027564615.1 Psolus chitonoides | reverse complement strand
GGATTTTGATTAGCAGTACTGCTAATCAAATTTGAAATTCTAAAATGAACCCTGCTCATGTCCCATATTCTGCTAAGACTGACAGAAGCCTACACATGGAATGACCAATATGATCCCCATACAACACAATGTGCTCCTTAGCAGCATCTTGCTTCAACTGGTCTAACTACCAAAGATAATATCCTACATCTCTAACCTTCAGCAATGATGACATCCAGTATGGTGGGAAGTAGTGTTTGGTAGTGTCCCACAGTCTGCTAAGACTGGCAGAAGCCTACACATGGAATGACCAATATGATCCCCATACAACACAATGTGCTCCTTAGCAGCATCTTACTTTAACTGGTCTAACCACCAAACATAATATCCTGTATCCTCTAACCTTTAGCTATGATGACCAGTCTGGTGGGAAGTAGTGTTTGGTCGTGGGGGGCTCATATCCCATAGTCTGCCGAGACTGATGGAAGCATATTATATGGAATGACCAATATGATCCCCATCAAACACAAAATGTGCTCCTTATCAGGATCTTGTTCCAACTGGTCTGACTACCAAAGATAATATTCTGTATCCTCTAACCTTCAGCTATGATGACCAGTCTGGTGGGAAGTCGTTTTTAGTAGTGGGCGGCTCATGTCCCATAGTCTGCTGAGACTGACAGAAGCCTATATGTGGAATGACCAATTTGATCCCCATCGATGTGCCCCTTTGCAGGATCTTGCTTCAACTGGTCTGACTACCAATGATAATATCTTGTATCCTCTAACCTTTAGCTATGATGACATTCAGTCTGGTGGGAAATTTTCTGGTAGTGAGGCTTCATGTCCCAAACTTCTTGTATGGTTGTGAGGTACACTAACACTGACTGCCGTTCATACCATTCTGTACCCTTCAATCACAACCATTATGATGGGAAGGGGGCATTCTCTGGTAGTGGGGTTCATGTCCCAAACTTCTTGTATATGGTCGTGACGTACGCTAAGACTGACTGCCAATCAGGACGTTCCATTTTGACCATGTCATCAATGTCCTGTGGAAGTGACAAAATAATAGACTTTTCAAACATCAACACCATTCACATTATTAAAACTAGAACACCAGTGGCTCATACCAAATGGTGTGGACCTAATGTTTTGCCAAATTCATGGTTCCACCAGGATACATTATACATACTAAACCAATTTTCAGGATGATAGTATTTTTGCAAGTTAGAGATATACCTCATACTGCTCTCATACAGTGTTACCATGTATAGTAATTTCCTTCGAAAAAATACAGCTGATCAGCAGTGTATAAGTTCACTAGCCCCCTCTGATCTTACCAATACACATGGTCACCCGCTGAGATAGAATAGCCCTGGCGTACGTAACCACATATGCCAGTGGCTATTCCATCTCAGCGGGTGGCCAGTATTATCGAGAGATTGTCATGTGGCATATAATGGGATTAGTGCGGAGTGGCGCTTTCAGCCTTGGCAAAGTTATTAAAGTGTGAACATGGTTTCCAAGGGAAATGTTTTCATCATGTTAGTGGAAAGTTTGTACAATCCTCAAAATGTTGCTTTTCAGTTAGCTGGTAGCAAGCATATAAATGGTTGTTGAGAATAAATGCACGCTGTTTCCATACTCTGTCATGGCACCCTCCCTCCTTGCTTTGTTTTCTCTATTTATGACAGTGTTGGAGTGTAAAATTTTCTTGTGAGGAAGACAAATATGCCTTTAGTTTAGTTAATAACGGGTTCAGGAAGCCAACTATGGCTCATCAAGAAACCCTGGAGCCAAGTGCGATCACCGGCGATAGCTTGCCTTCTCTTTGGGAACAGTGTACAGAGGGTAACGAGGCAGGCATGTGACTAAACAATCCCATCCTGCTCTCGGGACTGCCATTTAATGTCCCCATCGGACGGACGTGAGTGAGACTCTCTGCCTTTAGCCACTTTCCTAAATGCTGAGAGAGGTGGTAGCAACCTAGCCATCACCACTGCAGGACAGCCATGGCGAACCTAACCAATGAACCCGTTTCCCCCGAATTATTTGCTCTCCCACTACAATGAAATCATCAACAACTGCAGCACAGCTTTTGATGAAACCAAGTGGGATTTGAACCCGGGACTTTTTAGTGCAAGTGGAACACTCGATCCACTGCACCACAGTACCACCTTAATTGATGGTGGCGCTGTGAGAGAATATTATATTCCTTGAATATTAATTTTAGAACCAAGATTAGGGCTTTAAAAGTGGCACATTGTGTTTGCAACTAACTTTGTAAACAAACCGGTTTCCTAACTTTGTAAACAAACCGGTTTCCTAACTTTGTAAACAAACCGGTTTTCTGCATTATCCGATATCCTGTGTTAGAACTAGCATATACTTTGTAACTGAGCCTGACAATTATTACCTTAATAATGAGTGATTGACTAATTAATACCTCATGAATAATTTGTTGTCCCAAAAATTATTCCGGTTTGACTTTTCATCCTATGTAAAGCTCCCCCTGTGCGAACTACTAGCCATTACAGACCTTGCAATGAACGACGTCACCATACGATATCGATATACATTGTAAGTACGGTGTACAGCACATGAATAACATTGCAGGTCACTCTTGTACCTATGTTAATTAGTTCGAATTCTCTCATAACAATCCGGAAATATGTTGGCGTTTTTTTCAAAAACGATACGATAAAATCGTCTCCAACTAAGGATAACTTACTCATTTATAAACGATAATAGAAAATGCTAAATCAAATGCGATGTGCCACTTAAAAAAATGTAGTTGGAAAACGAAAAATTGAACACCTACAGCTCTGGTCCTTAATAGGCGGCCTGCACAAAGAAAATGGGAAGTAAATTTTCAGTAATAAAATCGCTGAATATGTTCCGATAAATTGGTCTATAGTCTATCTAACTGCGTTCTGCAGTGCTATTTCCTGCAATCTACGGGTGTAACTTTTTATTGTTCCCTCATTTACTCATTCATTCTCTTTGGCCCGCGATCATCCGCGATACCAGCTCTGAAAATAATTTGGGTTGCCAAAAAAAGAATAAAGAACCCATGACCCACAGTATTAAAGCCTCATACCAGTCTGAGTTAGAGAAGTTTTTAAAATATTGGTACTTTGACCAAAAAGTGAATTTTATAAGTGAGCGAGGTAAATGATCTTCATTGCAGTCAGTAGCTTCCTTGTATGACTAATTCAGTCACATGTGATCCTCCCTCTAAACAAGGTTATACATTAACTCACTTATTATTATGTTGTTAGCTTTGTTCAGTTTGTTGTATCATATGACTGATTCATTCCATTATGATTCTTCCTCTAATGAGGACACACATAACTCATTATTTCTATTGGTATTTTATCACCTACATCATCTCTAATATGATATCATATTGCACTCATTTATTTATTCATTCATTTTTTAACAAAAAGACAAGGAAGGGTGAACCCATAGAAGCCACACAAAAGCGAGGCAACTCTCATGCACAAAAGGCTTAGGAAAAGAGGAAAGGTCCAACCTATTAATCCTTTTTTTGAAAAGCTGGAGATCGAAGGAAGGATGAAACACGTACTGGGGGAGCATATTCCAAGCACGTGCAGTGCGATGAAAAAATAGACCGAGCATAGGTTTCGGCGTGATGAGGGATACGCAACCGAAAGGGGTGGCCAGAAGAAGACAAATGAGGATTACTCTATAGGAGAATAGTATTATTACAGTCAGTAGCTTCCTTGTACAGTATGACTGATTCAGTCACATAAATATGGGCATAAATAACTCATTAACATGATTTACCTACAATGTTTAAAGAGCAACAAGAATAAAGAATCGGCTAGTATCGATAAATTGAACTCTGGACGACTTCAGTTAGGTAACCCCTTACAATTAGTGAATCCAATATGGAAGGAAATGCAACACACTGTATGACATTTTGATCACCACTACTGTTGATGTTACTCAAACCTTGCACAGTAGTAGGCCTGGTTTTTGCCCCGCAGCTTCTAACATTACCCTTTTTTTCTTGAGTCTTGCCTGCCTTTAATATGATAGCATGGCCATGTTTTTGTCAACTGTTAGTTTACATATGGTCATCTCCATACCATATATGGTATGCATATGACCATATATGTCAACTAACAGTCCACTAAAACGCAGCCACTATCAAATGTCATTTATTTATCACTCTATAGGAGGAACAGTATCACAGTCAGTAGCTTCCTTGTATGACTGACATATGAGGACACACATAATGCATTATTTCTATTATGTTATCACCTACATGAGCTTTAATATGATATCATATTGCACTCATTTATTACTCTACAGGAGAATAGTATTACAGTCAGTAGCTTCCTTGTACAGTATGACTGATTCAGACACACAATTACTATTCTTCCTCCAATGATGGGCAATACTAACCCATTTAGTACTCTACAGGAGAATAGTAATACAGTCAGTAGCTTCCTTGTACAGTATGACTGATTCAAACACACAATCACTATTCTTCCTCTAATGATGGGCATTAATAACTCATTGACATGATTACCTACAATGTTTACTACGATAGCATATTAGCCCTATAAGGAATTCAGGGTGGGATTTCACCCCCTCTTTACCTGGCCTGCCGAGCTCGGGGCTGCGTGTAGCGATTACAAATTTAGAGCACGGGGCTGCAGATGCGCTTGGGTGTGGCACACATACAATGGAGATGGGCGTAAGCTGGGTTTAAGCCATTGTCCCGCCAGACCACCCCCCCCCCCCTGGCCCTTGCGAAATTGGAGCAGTGCTCTACAGGGTTAGATGTCAGTATTACAGTCAGTAGTTTCCTTGTATGATGGATTTAGACACATATAAGGACACACATAGTCACCTACGTGAGCTTTTAGTAGGATAGCACATTCCACTCATTCATTACTGTATAAGACTGTGTTCCAGTCGGTAGCTTCCATGTATGACTGATTCAGTCACATATGTGATCCTCTAAATAGAACATATATACAACTCATTAACTCTAGTATTACACAAATACTTACATGGGTAGTTTCCATTAACAGCTAATTTCCTGTCATACAAATAACATCAATTTCCTCCTGGGAACTATCTCCGCAGGTAACTGTGTTACGTCACATACTGGAGGAGCTCAATGAGTTTGTGGGTAGCAAAAAACTCACTCTCTCACAATCATGAACAGGCCAGCGAGGGGCCAATCATTTCTTGGCAAGGAGCAAACAATTCCCCAGTAAATGGCTCTTTCTATTTAAGCCACCCTTCAGATGGTAAAATTTCACTCGAGATGGTAAGATTTCCTGACAAGGAGCTTCCTCTATAGCCTGCTCAACCAGATAGTGCACGTATACGGTAACAGCGTATTGACATTTTAGACTGAGGGGTTACTCTAGCATATATCTTGTATACACAATCTGCACTCATGCGCCTCAACATCCCACAATTTTGGAATAATGCTAAATACAAACCCAACTGCTACTTGATTATTCAGGTGCACTACGTTCATTCGGATGCATACTGCATAGTTACTCAGCATCTTATACCCACGTTGACTTATCACATTAGCAACATGCACCACTGATAACACTAATCTAGTTTCCGTATGCATTGTTCCATTTAAAACATCAGTAAATTCATCCGAATCACTATTAAATGAAGAAATTATGGGCTTCTAACAGTAATACAGTAGGTTTATGTTGATTCAACACCTCGATTGCGATTAATATGACTCTCACGTCCATTCTTGTTTGTGAATAGCTTCGGAAATTGAACCGAGGCCCTTGATTTTGAAATGGATTTGGAGACGTTCAAAATAAGCACTGCCCCATTGTTAGGGTAACTCAGTTTAGAAACAATTCTCCATTTAGAGACGTCTGACCACGATAACAAGATATCCCAATTGAATTGCAACATTTACAAGAGAACCGGAGCTAAATCTCTCGGAAATTACTTTTAACTTGAACAATCACAGATATTCTTTCTGTATCAGCGCCATGAGCACCTTGTTTGGTGGATTTGAGCGCTATATAAGTTTTCATTATTATTATTATTATTATTATTAGAGTTACCCAGTGGATTTACAACTCTAAATGAACTTAGGCCCAACTTTACCCAATTACGGTGCCAATTTCTCACCGCGGCAATGGCTCGCTGTGCTGTTGCACTAGCAACATAACATTAGCAACAAGAATAACCCAGCAATTACCATGATACGTAGGTAACCAATACCGCAGCAGCGACCATACGCCTACAATTAGATGACCCTTTATAATCTCAATTTTACTCTGTGAAATTAGGCTTTGTGAAAAAAGGGACAAACCATCTTCATCAGTCGTTTACCGTGATGCACTCATTAAGTGAAACGGTAATGAATGCTCAGTCCTCCGATCTGATATTCGTGCAAGGTTAACACTTTACATGTTTAGTGCCATGATGCAACTCGCCTCCAGCGAGACCCAATTTCCCAGAGTTCACCCAGTGGATTTACAACGCAATTTTCCTTGGATTAAAACAACACTATGTGGGTACCCCGCATTTTAAAAGTACAACACCAAACCAGTCTTAAGACTAAGGGGTTAACAAACAAGCTTCAAATCATCAAATGCATCTGGAAATTATCCAACGATAGTAACAGTACATTCCCGAAGTCTCCAGGGAGGTTTACCAACTTTGCTGTGGATTAACCATTCAGCGCCGATAATGAGGAGGGCCAGATATCATTCGATCTGCACTGCACCGTCAGTCCTCATACGTGGCAATGGAACATGGGCGCATAGAATGACAACACGGAAATGTACGTAATTATGACTTTAACATTGAAGATGTATAACACTGAATTCAGTCACTTGTTTCTTCGCCGTTTGTGCATAAATTGTCTTCCAAATTACACCTAGTTGTCTGTGAATCGATCTGCACTGCACCGTCAGTCCTCATACATGGCTCGTACACCTATGGCAAGGCTTGCTGTTTTATTCAACTTCTCTCAAACTTTCGATTGTTTGGAACTTGTCTGCTCCCCTGTATCTAATAGTAGGTAATTTTGAACTAGAAGAACCGAGTTGGTTTTTACAATTATTTGAAACTTTCAATATCGAACGTCCACAAACCATTGGTCCTATGCATGCAGTAAATGTCGTTTTTTGTATAACATACAATACCGTAATTGAAACAACTTTTATCAATACGTGCACTGTATACTAAGAACTAAGTATATAATTGATGCTATATATAGGCCACAATCGACAACACGTAACTAAAACGACGCCCATTTCTCTTTCATCGGAAAGGCGTGAGAGTCAACTCGATCACGCGATCAAAAACAATGATCACACGACTCAAATCCAAAAATGGGTTTCCAAGAAGTCGAAATGTTCGCTTTTGAAACACTTCTGCCAAAATTGTTGAACGTTTCGAACTGGTTATCATTCAGTGATCGGACTATTGGCATGTCATCGATGATATGAGCGGACTTGGTAGATGATGGCAGTGGTGGCAGCTCGATTAAAATCGCCGGACAACTGGATTCAAGCTTTTGGGCAAAGTCAGCTTGATTGGTCTTTCTCATTTCCCCATCATCATGAAAGAGAGATGGTTGTACTGCTACCAAATTGTACTGGAGGACATTCCTCAAGTATACATCACGACTCCTAGAGACCACAACAGTCGTCGAAACAACACCCTGTTTCAGTTATCAGCTTTTGGTTCTTTGTCATTTGAAAGAGTTTTCTTCATATGCGCAAAGTTGAAACTTCTTAAGTGGTTACCCAACAACTTTATTAGGCTTATCTCAAAGTCTTTCCTTGACAAAGTCATCATATTCAGCCTTGCCTCTTTCGGGGATGCCTTTATTTGACTTCTCAACTTCTTGAGATGCCATTTGTCCTGTGGTGATATTCATTAGATGTTCCGTTACATCATCTAGATCAAATGGCACCGACTATAAATATAATCCTTATGTCTTTCACATCTGTCCTTGTTTGAAAGAGAGTTTCCTAGCTCCTCATGTAGCTTCCCCTGACTGCTAGAGCTACAAAGATCTTTGATAGCCTGTGCATATTCACTCATGTATGTGTATTGTCATGAGCCACCGTAACAGAGCGCCTTTGCGCTGGGCGAAACCAATCACTCCTTCCTGGCTCCTTTGCTCCGAGATTTATGGTTTGTTCCAGAGCTTGGTCAGTAGGAACGCAATTAAAGACCCTGGCTACCGATCTACGTTCAACAAACCCTCCCTCCATCATGTAGCGATACATCAGTGGCTCTTTGTTATCCAGCGGCTTCATCTCTGCGATGTATACTGGTGTGTATCGAGCATAGTTAATACGCACAGCAAGGAAAAATACGGGACAGTTTCTATCACAGCTTGGATATGAATGAGGAAGTTTGCCTCCTTATCTGCTATTAACAATCGCAGCAATATGTTCCGAAAGTTATCCCAGAGGCAATGTAGCTGAGCGTCGTCTTCCTTCTTTTTGAATTATAGCTATTGTATCCAACACGGACTGGGGCATCGTGAATATGTGTGCGAGTGCTTAGTGTGCCACACGGAAATCTCGCATTCCACGGGCGAACTGCTTTCCTTGGAGCATCTGGATAGATGTCATCATTGAACGCCGTGTTAAAAACGCCTCTCTCGTAAGTTGTAAGTGTGCATGTGTGGAACCGCATTGGACGTGATGGACTGCCGCTGCATAGCTGACACTTTGAGATCCTCTAGGGATCGGCCTGTCCATTTGTTTAGATCATCAATCCAGCGGACCTTTGGACGTTCTCGCACGAGCCGGCAGCTGGCAGGCATGCCATCTACCACTGAAGCAGCCAAACCTCCTTGTCTGGTGGCATGCGAAAACCACTTGGTCTTCCGTGCTAACACAATGTCAGCTGATAGACACCATCTATCACAGATGAGCGCTTCGAGCTGGTTGTTGCTAACATAGTCCCTCCAGGAAATCCCTAGAAGATGTCGCCAGATCGTTCGACCAAATAGATGTAGCTGCATCTGATGAAGTTAGGATATTGTGACGCCTACCATCTCCAAATATCTTACCACTGCTTGCCAGGAATGACATTATCAAATGCATTACTTCCAGCCTCACTATTACTTTGCCCGCCAGAGGTTCCGGTCTACTCCACTTAATCTGTTGTTCCTTGATGTAGATTGCAAGGTCCGCTGTAACGAGTATATGGTGCTGCCCTAACTCCTATGTGCACCAGTCTCAACGATATTGTAAAGATGGTAGAAAAATCAGACGATGAGGCATCGAATCTTTGCAGCTGGGACAGTCTTGGTACTTACAATGGCATTGAAGCCACTTCATGTAGGAATGCAAGATTCATCATCTCCAGAGTTCCGCGCCACTTCCCATATATAGTCTTTCATCTGGACTTTCGAAACAGCTGCCTCATCTTCGATTGATAGATGACTGTTGGATTTTGGCTTCTTAGCCGACTTGCGACACATTCAGATTTGTTGCTCCCTGTACTGGTCGGTACTTTACGATTTCTGCTCTGTGCAGGGAATTATAGACGACTCGCAACTGATCTGAGATCGTTGATACAACCTGATATCTACAGCGTGGGTAGTACATTTCCCATCGATTGTCTCCTCATTTTGATCGAAGTTATCGATGGCTGCATCAATGGTTGATTTAAGTTTTTCTGAGTTAAACTTGACACACCACGTAGGATCGGGACTTCATGTGGGTTGGACGTACAACTCATCAACAGCTACTGATGTTGAGAATTTGTTGACATCGTTTATCGAATAGCCAATATAACTCAGAAGTTTGATGAGTTTCCCACTACCATGGTCATGATGCATCTGAATACCAAGACCAAATGTAATAGGAGTCTGTGTTCTACAAGAGAAAGCAACGATACCTTGGTACTATATATCAAATACTCTCATATCAGCATCACGATACGATGAGAAATACTATGCTTAGGGTTATCAGTGTATTCCTTTGAAGTTCACCATGCCATGAAGTCATGCAAGATCTCCGGCACTAATGTCTTACACTGCTGTATGTTAAGTAAGTCCCCACTTGAAGCGTAGTGGTTAGGTTGATAGCTAATTCCAGACATACCAGCAGCTCGATGAAGGATGACAGCACTATCCGCACTGATTTTTAGGCTGTTATTTCCAATTGATTTAAAAATTGAACAAGCAAAATACTTCGTGATATAACATAAATTGAATGAATTCACCATTCAGAATATTTGATGCACAATTATTAGTAAAGTGCAAGTTGAAGTTGCGTCTAGAACGAATATGGCTTTATCATAAATCAGGGTTGCCAGTCGTTTCTGTGACGCTACCAGCCAAATAACTAGCATGATGTGCTGACTAAATGGGGTAAAAACGTTGTATTTAGAGGGGTATAATAATAATTCTACACAATTTGTTTATATAAACAAGCCCGACCAACCAACGAAACCTTCATGAGACGATCATCATATTAATACACATATTTTTCCATGGCGAGTATGATCCTAAGTCCTAACACAACTGGGTGGGTCATGCTCAATAGTCATATTTACTATTATCATGATACGTATGGTTTTACTACGGTACTACCGTTTCATATTAAGATGCCAAAACTATCATGAATGAAAAATTAAGTCAACTATTTTGAACACGCCATCAATGCGCCAGAGTAGGCTACAGTTTGGCCGGTGCTTCCATTTCTCGCCAGCCAAACCGGTTAAATAACGCAAAAGTTTTAGTTTTTGGTCTGTAAAACTGGCAACCCAGGTGGCAAAATTCATGCAATTAGGCTGATGACAACACTATATAGCCTATGTAGGCTATTATTTGCACCTGTCTTATCATATTATATGGTGTAATGTGTTCCGAATGTACCAATCATCCTAATTCACCTAACAGCCTAAAGTTCGGACATTATAACCCAAACAAAATTCGCTCGCTTCGCGCGCAGTGCGTTCGTCATTAGCCTACTTATCTTGACGTGTGGTGTCACCTGCGCCAAATATATGGTTCGTAACCCGAAGATGGGTCATTAAAGCTCAATGTTTTTCGCGCGTCTCGCGCGTAATAGCGTTTCTTTTATCTGTAACGGCATGCAGTGCCAGTTTCTTGCCGTCTAGATGCTGGAATGCCAAAGATCATTCTTGATAACCAAACCTTTTTTGCGCGCTTCGTGCGAGCTCAGTGGTGTTTCTTCATTCCCATGGTCATATCATCTGGATAATAATGTGTTATAATCCAAAAGTCGGGTATAATAACCTCTTTTTTTGCACGCGTTTCACAGTAGCCTCGTCTGTATGTAGCCTATGTAGGCCCATTGATATGCGGAGTTATACGTGCCAAATATGCCGCTTTTAACCCAAATATTCGACATAACCCATTTTTCGCCCGCTCCGCGCGCAGTAGTGCTCCTGATATTTTTTTCTTACCATGTAATGTCACTTGAAGTTCGGACACGATAAGGTAAAGTAATTCAACGATTTTGGCGTCGCCACTGTCTATCAAGGGCTGGTCGTGGACTCGTGGTATGGTGGTTATAGCACTTGCCTCGCATGCTGAAGGTCCCGGGTTTGAGTCACAGTTCGGAACTGTAACCTGGAGCCATCCTTCTGTCCACCCATCAGTGAATGGGAACCTAGTGATTCATTATCACTGTGGAGTGAAGGCGGCGAGGGAAGACTTGCCCACCTACCTCACTATGCCATTGGTCTTGAAATGATTTCTCTGTATCGGACATCACTCTAAGAGCTCTGTTAAGAGCTATGGGACTAACTTACTTACCTTACTGTCTATCACATACCCTAACCACTGTAAAAATGGATGCATGATAATGTACTCTGACATAAAAAAATATATAAAAAAGTTTGTTTGTGTAGTTACCTTGACGGTCAGATGCCAGGAAATCGCATCTAACAGTTTTTAATTTAAAAAAATCCTGAGGGAGGACCCACAGATTCCCCTTGTCGGTGCTTTGCGCCTACGGCGCTCGCATATTCGGGCTTCGCCATCACAAGCTGCGCCCTGTTCCGTCAGACCCTGGATCCGCGCCTGAGGGCAGGGGGAGGAAGAGAGAAGAAAGGAAGAGTAGTAGAGGATACCGGGTCGAACTGGTGTTCACCGGGAAACAAAACCTTTGTCCCCCTGACAAGTGACCCCAAATACGCCACTGAGGGAGACCCGAACCATGAAAGGAAACTTATAGGCTTACCTGGGAAGTTGATAAGGTTCGTTTCGTAGGCGAGACTGGGCGCATTTCATATATTTACACCCTGGTTACAGTCAACCATATATCTTTGTTGTTGGAATTTCTTGTGAGGTTCGTAATGTTCCTGGATCTGCCTTGGAACGTAAATAGCTTTCCGGGCAGAGTGACCCTGACAACTGATATGTGTGGACATTAAATAGCACCATTTTGCATCTAAGCAGTTTCTTTCATACCAAAATTCCCTCCTCTTAGACCCCTCCCCCAGGACACGCACGATTCAGAAATGCATCACAGATCTTGCCCTCTCTATCGTAGGAGGCTGGAGCCGCCCCTGCTAGAAATAATACATTCTAATAAGATAAATCAGATTATCATATAATGATATTTTGTAATTAGCCCAGGCCTAACTCCTAGTTGTTGTTAATCTTTTCAATCGCAGCCTGGTCGACTTTCAAATTTGGTGTTCAACTGGCCACATTATGGCGTCATAACATTATGATATCAATGTTTGTTATTCTGTTTGGGAGAATTAAAGGCGAACATCGATATGTAATGAAAAAAGCGATTTTATTCATTTTTCCGGATGGTATTCATGAATGGGGGAAAAACGAGGGTCGCCCCGGTCTTAAATGTGATTCAAGACCTCTGATGACGTCATCGCAGGGCATCGGCTCGGCCAGCTCAGCCACTGCGATGACATTATCATCGGTATTAACTGAATCACATTTAAGACCGGGGACTCTCATATTTATTCTCTAAACATCAGTCCGCCGATAGCTTCACGTTTACACACCATCGATCTGTCCATTCAAGGCCTATTTCTCTCACACAGGATATTTCCAAACGGCTTCATGTGAATAAATCTTTGTTGGCCAACGTGTGACGTGTCATACATGACACAAATGTAACTTTCCAGTACAACAGAATTCTGGCAGATTTGGGTAAAAAGACACAGCAGGTCGGTGTTACGGTGATAACAGCATGTGACTCTTTGGGCGTTCCATACAAATAACAATCCAGTTTTGACAATTTCGCGAATCCGATACCAATGTCGAGAGGTTACCATGTCGAGACAATGTTCAATTATTTGTCAATGTCATTGCGGTGACTGCTTGCACTGAAATGATAGTGAAATGTTTCTGACTTTGTTTCGTAAACCATATTCGCCATCGCTAATCATGTTAATTGAAGGTTTTGTCTGCATTCTTCTGTATTTGTGTGCTCTTTGCAGTGGGGAAGACGTGGAAAATGCCAAAAAAGTCGCCAACGAACTCCATTTGGTTGAAGGCAAAGCTTCTATTCCTGGCGTGAAAGCAAGTGAATGGGTCCCGGTCACAAAGATTCTAATCGATGGTGGAAATTATCAGGGATTTTTCAAGTAATTTTTCTTTTTTGTTTATAATGTAGGCCCTATACCGATTTTTAGATTAACGTAAAGACATCAAACTAGGCCCTATTTTGTTTTGTTTTATTTGCACTCGTAAAATATACATTACATGATATAGGCGGCCGCCACTATTGATAACCATAGGGTCGAACTTAACACTAGGCCTGTACAACTTCGATACAAGTCAACG
>JAODUJ010693763.1:0-13773 GCA_027564615.1 Psolus chitonoides | reverse complement strand
TGTCGCCAGGAATTGGAGGGGGGGGGGGGGAGTTGCGGGATGTCAAGCAGGTGAAGCAACCTATAGGCCTACACAGTACATTGTATAGCCATTCATTGTTTTCGTCCCGACAAAAGGTTATTTTACACGGGGGTATCCCCCCCCCCAGGCAACCACTGCTTCCATGACCCGCCCCATCATGCGCTGCCGCCTGTATCTTTGTTGTTGACACAGTATGTCGATATATAGATATGCCTACTCTGCTTAGCGTCCTGAACGTCCATGCTTTCAGTTCATGCCCTTCTCAGTTGTTAGACACACCTACGCCGGACGCCGATTTTTTTTCATACACGTCTCGCACCCCGGACAGGGTGAGTCAATGAAGTGCACCATGTGGGACGAGCAATGTATGTAAACCGACGCACCCCACAGTCACTGAACTGACTTACAATTGGGGAAAATTACCCACCATAGGGTTACAAAGTGATGCACAATTTGCTAAATTTTATAGTAATATATCGTCACCCAAATAACACACCCTTTTCCTTGGATATTGTCTGGTACCCTCAAAGAAATCCCTCGGGGCATGCAGAACCATAACAAACTCCACCAAAGCTGAAAATCTACAATTATCTGATGCGAAATTGCAGGGAAGCGATTTTCAATGTTGCAATAGGATATTCTCCAGCCGATTGCGTATGCACTGAGCCGACATATTGGTAGTCCGTGACGCGCATGTAACTTTAGAAACTGAATCCACACTGGCGATATTCTTTCGTTTTGATGCGCATGGTAGTCCGTGACGTCACGAACCACCACTTGCAAATTTGGCCAAAGAGTATCCCATATTGACGTTCATTGACCTATCTGTGTCAATTCAGTGACTGACATTGTTGTGAAATGACTCACAGTCTCACCCTGACCCAAGAGTCGCATTGGTGACTGACATTTTGAATAAACCGACGTTCACATGGGTCACTTCTCATTCGTCAATGATCCACCTTCGACTGACTATGCCGGGGGTTAGGGGTGGGTCATACAGTTGATATTAACTTTTGCAGTACTAGGCCCTTGGGCAATATTGTCAGTCATAGCAGTAGTATTCAAACTTTTTCCTTGGTGATCCAAATTGTCACCTTTATAGAGTAGCCTAAGTAGTCATCTTGACGACCCGTGGCGGGCCCATGGCAGGGGTTTAAGAACAGGTGGGATGCCCCCCCCCCCGCACCCATAGGAAAATGTCGAGCAGTGCCACCCTATGACCAAAACTATTCACTGTTCGTGGAAATCAATGCCAGACGACACTGTCTTGATCTACCCAACATGGCCAGCCGCTGAACGACTTCCGTTCACTTCACTTGCTCGCTATCCAATCACGCAGTGATGCAGACGCGACCTATTCATTTAGTGGAGACCAGTGCTCGGACTCCTAGTTTGAATACCAGGAAGTTAACCCTTCAGACAATGTCTGGGTCGCATGTGACGGTGATCCTACCTCTTTCCCTGGCCACAAATAGCTCGAACTGCCAGTAGATGCCTCAAATTCAGAGCATCGGGATGCAGGGGCACTGTCACTGGCGTGACGACCCCGGGTTGTTGCGAACAAAAGGGACGGACCTGAGCCTCCTCTCGGTCATTGTCGCATAAATGTCCCCCTGCCTAATGTCAGCCATGGGTTAAAGACTTAATTAAAGCTACTATTACTTGTGTACTAACCATGGAAACACGTCAGAGATGTGTTGCAGAGATGTGTTGGCATGCGACCGTCCACGGTATGGATAGATAGTATAAAAGGAACTCGGTAAGTTTGTTTTGCCAAATGCCCAAATTCTCATTCCATCGAAATCCAAACAATATGCCTACTACTCTCAGATCTGTCCTCTCACTCCACTGATCTTTATTTTTCAATAATGATAATAATAATTATACCGTAATAAAAAATCAATAATAACGGCTGCGTTTTAGTCAACTGTTAGTTCACTGTTAGTTTACATATATAGTCATCTGCATACCATATATGGTATGAAGATGCTCATATATGTCAACTAACAGTCAGCTAACAGTTGACTAAAACACGGCCACTGTCAATCTGTACAGAACAGGGCTGATTAACATAAATTCTTTCCCAAACTTTTAAATTTAGAAACATTGCAACATTCATAATTTTTTCATGCACCAATCTTCTCTGTAAAAATTACTTTTGAGCAGGGGCATCGTAAGTAAGTAAAATTGGAGCGGCGGGTGAAGCTCTTTACAAAGGGCACTTCTGCAGGCGGCTGGAGAGTGGAGATGGCTTCAACGCCGTCCTGTAGGAGGGGTCTAAGGGAATCGAGAGGGGAGGGGTGTCCCCTACCCTTTGCGAAGTTTGTGAAAAATTAAAAGTCCTCCTGCAAAATGGTGCTTTTTTGTGCTGCAATCTTTCGAATAAATTTATGCTAAGATTGTTTTTAAAGGGGCGCATAGCTCCCCCCGCTTCCCCCTGGCAGGAGGTCATCCACGGGGGCATCCGGCGCCCCTGCTTGTGATTGGTGAATGGTCGCATAAACGAGTAATACCATTTGTTGATTAACTCTCCTCGGTTGAAATACAAACTGATCCACTGAGCTCATTTAACAAAGACATTATTCTCTTTTCATTTCAGTGGGAGTTGGTCGGTGACAAGGCGGTGCTGGTGAAGCTATCACAGTCGCTCTTCATGGGTGCTATGATGATTGGTTCTCTTGTCCTCGGTCAGGTGTCCGATATATTCGGCAGGAAGCCATGTTTTGCGATATCTTTAGCAATGACGGCGTTTTTGGGACTGGCGACTGGGTTTGCTCCAAACATGTGGGTCTTCATTGCTTTGCGGATACTGACTGGATTTTTTGGTCCTGTAAGTAAAATCTTAGCATATTGTAACGGGTGGGGTTCGCTCAGCCCCCCCATCCCCTTGGCCCCCAAATCATAGGCGCTTTGCATCCTCTGGAAAAGGCGCATTTTAAATAGGCTACTGGGTATTATAGGCGTCGGAGGGGAAGGATGGGTTGGTGGGGGTGAAAACTGTTCCTCTAGAACTTTCAGGGCATCGCTAATGTTAGGATATCTACTACATGACGCATGGTTCGCCCATCCAGTCACCTAAAATAGTATTTTATAACACACTCGCATCATTTGTCCTATAATTCAATTCCAGATTCGCTACAGCTACCCAGCATGGTTCACCCATCCAGTCACCTAAAATAGTATTTTATATTACACTCGCATCATTTGTCCTATAACTCAATTCCAGATTCGCTACAGCTACCCAGCTATGTGATGAAATCTAGATCTACCAACCTTGGGAGAGGGTTGCTAATTTGAAACAAGATTTACTTGTCAAATGACAATTTTAGCACCCAGAAGGAGTGTATCCTCCCCCTGGTTTTAAGGTATGGTACTACCAGTGGCGGCTGGTCATAGGAACAAGGAGGGGGGGGGGGGGGGGGGAATGATCCCCAACTTATCTGCAGCCGCTACTGGGTACCAACACAGTGGGTGTAGAATCAATCTGTGCGTGAGCAAGTGTTATAGTTGTCCTTATATTCCTGATAATGATATTCCTAACTAATATTCCTGATAGGCCTAATATTCCTGATTTCTTCAACAAAGTATCCGAAAATATTGTTTTCCCTTATGGAATGGTTTGATAAGAAATATCTTCATTTTGCAGGGATACAGCCTGACCGCATTTGTCCTAAGTATGGAGCTCTTTCCACCGAAGTCGAGAGCTGCAGCTGGTATTATCACTGGCTGTTTCAGTATTTTTGGCTTTGTCCCATTGGCAATTATGGCCTATTTCATCAGAGATTGGCGGTACCTTCAAATCACTACCAGTGCTTTCAGATGTCTCGTGCTTCCATTACTCATGTAAGTAATAATATATCAATCACGGTAGTGCACTGAATTTCAGACTCGATATCACAATTAACAAAATATCACAATTAACGTTACCATCACACCTCTCTCCCGTCCCCACCCCACCCCTCACACCGCACCACTCCTCCAATCATGCACACTCTAGATCTGGTGTTTCATCAGTTTGAGTTTCAATTTAGTCATCTTTTTCCTACTATCAGTAACTGTATTGTCTGTATACTGTATCCACCCAAATAATCTGACAATGACCTCCAGGCCTCCACATTTAGTCGTGTATCTGCAATCAGCTGGTAATCTTTTCTATTGAATAGGCTGATGTAATTGCTCAGTGTACTCACTCTAAATTAATTCTCGTAGTCACATTTACCACCACCTAAACAGGCCTTTTAAGGTCACGTGACCTAAAGCGGCGTGACGGAGTGACAACGAGGAATATAGGCTTGTTCACTTCGGGACCAGCAAAATTACATAGACAGCATATCACTCATGACATAGCATTTCCTCCCAGACCATGCGTTCTTAATTCGGATTGTCGATCTGTCGAAATTGTCAATATCCTCCTCCTCATCATCATCATTCCATGCCGGTAATTCCCAAACATTGGGGCCCCATGGGGATTTAACGACACATCAACACAAAAGATGTGTTATATGGTGTTTAAAAGATCTATCTAGTGTCAGAAAAGTTCGATTATAAACAGTTAAACTTTTGAAACGATTGCGCAAAAATAAACAAATTCATTCAAAATTGTTGGTCAACTGGTCCCCTTCAGGAAATTCAATATCAGAGTTTTTGGGGTTGGGGGTGCACGAACACGATCTTGACCGGAGCTGTAGCCGCGTCAAGTAGGATCGATCTCAAAGAATAGTTACCTACATTGAAAACTGTGCAGTGTATATTTGAGGTCAACACTGAATACCAGGGTAATTCCAGGAGCGTAACATATACTTATTCTTATTTTATTGCATTATTGTTTATTTACAGCTTCATGCCAGAATCAGTTCAATGGCTTGCAGCCAAAGGAAAATACAAGGAGCTTGAGAATCTACTACAACGAATTGCTAAGTTCAATGGGATTGACATCCCCTTCCCAATACTTCCCGTTACGGCCGATGCCTCTTCAGACAAGCTACCCGTTTACGACGAGAGTAAATGTGCAGAATACCCGGCCAAAGAACAAGGGAAATCTATGGAGGAACTCTTCATGTACGACTCTGCCGTGAGCCTTGACCGAGATTACATCCCTCCAGAGGATGGTTTTAGCCTGAAGACTTACAGTAGTGAATCAGAGACCGATGAAACCTATGAGCCACATACTACAACTATCTCATATTCATTGAGAGAAGTCCCGGTGTTCAGTAACTTACCCCATGTAAATAGCTCTATCTCCATTCTTTCAGAGTTAACAAAAGAACAGTGTGAGGTTTCTTACAGTGCTGACAGCCTTAAAATAGAGGACACGCCATCGGAGACGCACGCTCTTGTTCCTATAAACAAACCCCTCCGTAAGAAATCGGTCTCTCTTTGCCAACTGCCGAATATCCAAACAACTCGCACATATAGTGTACAAAATCACAGTCAGTACGAACTGGCAAAGACCACCTCCATTCCAAACTTAACTGTATGCCCTACACCAGCAAAGTATATTCCAACAGTGATAGATAAACCAAAGTCAAAGGTCAAACCCGTCAACATCACCATACCATCAGATGAGAGATATGACTCTATGTTTTTGTTATCCATACCAACTCTTGCCATGTCCTTTGGGTACTCCCAGAACTTATCAACGAATGTTGGCCCCCAGTACAAGAATATCGAAAGCAGCCAGAGTGAAGCAACACTCCAGGGTGAATACTCGGGATTCGACTCCTCAACTAGCAACAATTTCCCTGGGTCGGATTACGACACTGTGGAGGAGGGATATTACACAGAACATTCCCAGACAAATGGCTATTCAGAATTACCAGTTATCCCTGAGCCTGAAACTAAGAAGGAAAAGAAGTCTTACAATGCATTAGATCTTTTTAGGAAGTCTTCCGTGAGACAGATCAGCTTAGCGTCCATGTGTATGTGGTAAGTATATTATAATTACCTCGCTATGCTATATGGACCCCCCCCCCGAATGGTTCCCTTCTAACAGAAGCGAGTGAATTCCCACTCCTTTAGCCACTTCCCTAAATGCTGAAATGACTCGCTCTGTTTCACACTACAGTCTGAACGACAACCTTGTCTAGCATACAACAAACCTTATTTCCCGTAACATGCAATGCCACACAGGTAAACCAGGTAGGCCTACTGTTTTGAATGAAATGAAGGAGGCGACAGAGACAGCATGGCGGCCTTTCCTAGCTACCTGAAAAACGTTGTCAGCTAAATTGATGCTTTCCGTAGTATTCCATTGTTGAAATTATATACAACAGCAAACATATCCGCAAGTCTGTAATTCTGACAAACATCAAACCGAATTATACAGCACCTCAGTTATTCTAATCGATCGAGAAATGCAGATATTTATAATCATTTATTTATATAGCGATATATACGACTCCAAAGGAGCAACGATCTGGTAGAGCGCTTTACAAAGTAGAAAAAATATTACATGTTGAATGCCTTACCTTTACATGCAGCCGTGTTTAAAGTGCATATACCTTTCTACGCCGATGATAGGCTGCGTGGAGCATGCATATCGGCATAGTATAATGAAGAAATACTTCTCTACATGCATCCGTGTTGAAAATGCGTAGACCTTTCTATGCCGAGGATAGGCCGCGTGTAACATGTATATCGGCATAGTATAAAACGATGTCGTGGTAGAGCACTCTCGAATATGTTGGGGCATTCCACTCGCACTCTCCGAACGTGCGATCCCCGTAAGTTCGAAGATGTGTGGAAGGGAAACGAAAAATGTTACTTGAGCTTCTCAAAGATCTAACTGGCTGCCTGTGTGGTATGGTTGTAAAAGCTCACAAGAAAAGATGGTGATCCAGTGTTAATCGCCTATATAATCAGTATAACGCCTTCAATGTAATTCTCTGCTTTATCGGAAGCCAGTGGAGTTCAATCAAAGTGGGAGGTATTCTATTTCGTTTACGAGAGCGGGGATGCCCCTGATCTTTACTTGAAAGGTTCTAGTTGATATATTTTAATTGCAAGTTGCTGCTATCTTACTCTCATCTTTTTTTCACAGGAGATGAACCCTATGTTATAGTCGATACAACATACATGCACTTCCTAAACAAAGCAGTTCGTTTTCATCTTCAAGTTGATGCTTCTTAATCCCATTATTTCTAATGACACCAAACATTTCTCTACTATGTTATGTGACATCCCAAACCGTACTTTATATCAGTCAAGTATGTCGTATACCAGTCCACTACGTCCCATGACAGTTTATGATGTCAGTCCATTATGTCCTTTGACAGTTCATTATGTCCTATGACAGTCCATTGTCCTTTGGCAGTCCACTGACCACTATGTCTTATGACAGTCCATGATGTTCTATGACAGTCCATTATGTTCTATGACAGTCCATTATGTCCTATGACAGTCCACTATGTCTTATGACAGTCCATTATGTCCCATGACCAGTATGTCCCATCACAATCCAGTATGAACCGAGCTGTTTGTTTGTTGAGAATAATTTGAACTCCCAAAGAATTCTCAGAAATTGATAAACTACGGATCATGAAGACATATCATGCCACATTTCTGTATATGCATAGTCCTCAATTTTTCACAATTCTCAGGTGCGCAACATATGTAGTCTATATGGGCCTCTCAATGGGTACAGATGCACTAGCCGGCGACCCTTACATCAATTTCTCGCTTGTCGGCTTGGTGGAGATTCCCGCTGTTGTTATTGCTGTACTATCAGCTGTGAGGTACAATGCAAACAAAGTATTTCACCATTTTGGGTTGGGTGTTGGTTGGGGTAGACGAAGTGGGGGTGAGGTTTGGAAAATACACAGTTAGTTGTCAGCGTTGAAGTATTACATAGACACTTTTACCAAATTGCAGCCGTGGCACAATTCTTGGGGGAAAAAATCCTACACAACATACCACATTTTAATTGTTCATGTTATGTTCAATATGCTGAGTTGAAACATTTTGCTATCTGGCAACTGTGAACCATTCATTATTTAATTCATCATTTAATTCATCATTAAATGTAAATATCAGTTGGAGGAGCCTAGTGAGTTTGTGTGTTGCCAATTTGTCATTCCATCTAATGAAAAATATGTTACTGTTGTGTGATGCAAAATGAAGCAGACCTCTGACCTTTCTTTTGGAGGGTAATGCAGTGCGTCCATTTTTCTTTATTTTAGGGAAATTTTTGCTGTGTTTTGACGTTTTTAGGAATGTTTTTACGTTTCAAGGAATTTTTCTTCCTGTCACTGATACTAAATTAGTACACAAGAATTGGACATTGTGGCTTCAAATATGAATTTAGGGAAATGTTAAGAACGTTAAGGAAATGTTGGAGTTCATTTAAGGAATTAGAATTTTGATGTGTGGAAGCACTGACTGGTAATGTCATTCTATGAAGAGTTACTTTAACCTAACCTAATTAATTAACATGAATTTTCTCTTAAAATTGAATGTCCTCATTAACAATTCATTCCCTCTCCTCGGCTTAAAAGCAAACTCGTTCAGCTCTTTTGGTTTGTGGGGTCATATGATACTTTGCTTTAATGATTATTATAATGTTATAGCTTACTAAGCAATGTTAGAGATCACTTATCAAATATAAACTGAACATTGTGAACAAGTTATGTAATGCAAATTACAATTTCTCTAAGTATGTAATAGGCCCTTCCCATGCATTTCGTGATTGGTCCACGTACCATTTGCCACAGTAATTTTGGTTTCTGGCATAATTTGTGTGGAGTATAAGACCCGCATCTCGGTGGGTTGATTGCCCGATGATATGAACGTGAATTAAATGGTTCTATAAACCTTTTCTTTTCAGAATTGGTAGACGTTTTCCCACTGGTGTCCTTCAGATCCTGACGTTATTATCCTGTTGTGTCTATCTGGTGCTCCCTACTAATGGTAGGTTCTCGTTCTCAAGGGTCTACTCTGCACAATTTACTACCTTTTTCAATTCGAAGATATAAATTGAAGGGGGATATAAGTCACCCAAAATGTATGAGGGTCTATAGAACAGGAGTGAATTAAAATTGGAAGTATTCGTAAGCATTTACCAATTTTTCATTTGCAACATCATATTTTATTACTTCATGTTATTTTCTCTGACTACAGTTGATGGTTAGTATGTTGTGATATAGGCCTATGGCGCTTTGACCATAAAACAGTTTAACAGAACATAGGCCTAATGTTAGGTAGCCATGCTATTTTGTATGTTATGGAACCTGTCCAGGTACGCAGCCAGATATTTTACCATTACCGTTTTATGGAACCTGGAGGAGGGGACCTGAGGGGAGGGGTGTCCTCGAAAAAATGCAGTTTACAGGTCCTTAGATGCAAAATGGTGGAATTTATTTCGTTTTTCCAAAGAAACTGGTGACTTTCTCGCAAACTTCGGCTAGCTTCTAGGTTACATAAATATTGTAAACGGATGTGATAACAGCGACAAAACTATATTTTAATTCATGTCCTGATTTTTAATTTTAACTATAGGAGCTATGATGACTAAATTTGGTATGGGGTTGGAAGGGCGTGGGTTCTCGATCTGATTAGATGTTAAGCACAAAACCCACTAATTAATCAGGCTAATTTAAGTTAGCCGAATTTACATATTGAGCCTATTGAGGTTGTGAACAGCTTATTTCCCGAACCGTAGCAGCTATGATGATGATATTTGGTAGGAAGCAGGAAGGGCATGGGTTCTCGAACTGATTAGATTTTCAGCTCAAAGATCAGCTGGAGATCTGTAGAGGATGTAGTCAATATTTAGTGCTGACAATTGTGAAGGTCATTTGAGGTCAATTACTAGACTTTGTTGTATTTACACGAAACTTGGTGCATATAGTGAACATTTGGTGGTGAAAATGTTGATGGTCATTTGGAGGTCAATGGGGGCATTTGAAGTCGAATGACTAAACATTGTTGGATTCACATGAAACTTGGTACATACAGTCAACATATGGGGCCGAACATTTTGAAAGTCATTTGGAGGTCATCGGGGTCATTTGAGGTTGTAGCACTAATATGAGATGACCAGATCATAGCATTTTAGCATTCGGAGCGAAAACCCACTGCCGCGTAACCAAGCGAGACTAGAGATTTGAGAACCACATTATATTTAATATCTTTGTTCTTGTCATTACAGGTTCAGCTATTACAGCAACAATATCTGTGGTTGCTGTACTGCTGGCTAAGACGTTCATTTCTGCAGCCTATTGTATCATGTGTTTGCTTACCGCCGAAATATTGCCTACTCCATTAAGGTAATTATCATCATTACCTATTGACATACGAATGTTACCCTAATATTACATAGTTCTTTACACCCTGTTAATAATATTGAATTGTGACTCGAGGTTGTTAATAAAACTAGTTTTGTTTTAACTTGGTATGCTCGCGGCAGGCTTTTTGAAGGGGTCCACTTTCATCCGTTGGAAGTGTACCCCCTTAAAACCGTCCGCCACGAGCATGTGACTTCATACGTCTTTGCCTCGATTATCACATGGTAGATAGTATAATCGGGACCATTGGCTCCAAAAACCTGACTGTATGTGCTTCCCTCCAATTGGTTGAAATTTCGAGAGAGAAAAAATGCTCGGGGATATGCAGTACAGGATAGGATGCCACTAATATAACAATACAGTACGTACCTATAGCTGTCACAGGCAGACGATTTGCCTGCTATATACGTTAGTATACAAAGCTCACAACTTTGTAGTAACATGTCACAAATAATTTGTTCAACGTTCGAACTCACTTGAAGAACCACTTGTCTCGCCCCAAGATAATTCAACATCCCAGCATGAATAATTCTGTATTGCTCAAAGTGTCCTCACATCAAATTGAGCCTGACCAATAATGCGGATTCCTGGCAGATTTGGGGTGAAAGAATAGGGACTTTATTTCACTTTTTTTGCTTAGATTTTATTATGCGTAAAAAATATGATTGTTGTGTTAAGAAGTATGGTTGAATCAACATGGACAATTATATTTCAGATTTCCAGGTAAGCATATCCGGTAAACATGACAATTAACACTTTATGTATTTGGAAAATGCTTTCCCCTTCACTAACCAACATGTTTTTTCAGGTTAGCAACTGAGTATATTCACTATGCAGTGCACTGCTGTGGGCTATTCCAAAATTACACAGCAGTGGGCTCAACTATTTTCGTAAAACATTCAGCAGATTCTAAGTCTATAGCATACTATTTTTATACAGTTCAGCTTTTGCCATACTCCTCGCTGAACACTCAGTTGGTCAGAACGCAAAGTGTCTTCATCTGGTGTCTGGAGGATGACCCAAGGGCATAGCTGTGGAATCCTTTCAGAGTCGATCTACACCGAAGCAGACGAGGCGTCACATCAAGGGTCAACCCGGCTGTGTCATTCATTCCATATTTTCTCCATTGGTGATATTGGTGCCCGGACCTGCAGCAGCAGTCGACAGGACCGTCTCATCTCATCAACAAACGACTTGAGTGGCCAACGTTCCGGATGTCCTAATCATCGCCATCCACCCATCCTACCTTGGTCCTTGATTGAACCTACCTAGAGTCAACACCTTGTAGGGTGCCGTATCAACTCCAAACTAAATGTGGTCGTGCTTACACTCTAACGTTATCTTTCCGATAAACCCTTTTAACTTAAGGTGAGCATATTTCTGACAGGTAATGGTGTTAAGTTCTTCTCGTCGTGCCTTGCAAGATCCAGGGGAAGGATGGACCTAGTCTCTGAGCAATATGTAAGGTTGTTCCAGATTTTAGGTGTGTCCACCATTTAAGGCTTATCAAGTTTATTTCAGTAGTGTAAAGTTATTCAATTTTTTAAAACAGTATGTAACTCGTTGTGTCTTGTTGTCTCATATATAATATTCCCTTTAGCTACAAATTATTTATTCGTTGCTTATCTCCACTAGTCTAAATACATCTACAGTACTAGTAAAACTAATCCAGCATTGTTCAGTGAAACCCTGCTAACTTAAGTATATTTTTAACCAAATTGTGTGCCTTTAAATTTATTTATATCCTTTCTAACTCTTACCAAAACCTCGAATATCTATCCTATCCCAAATCACCATAGCCTACTGCTTATTATCGGAACATTTAAAACTTGAGAACAATTACTTCTTCTTCCTACAGATCTACTGGCCTTGGTCTCTATGTTCTGTGTTCACGCCTCGGAGGTGTGGTCGCCCCAGTCGTTCTCATCTCGGTAGGTATTCTTAATTATTTTTATTATTTTCTTTGGACGTTCAACTGTAATGTGGAGTGGTGGATCCAGAAGTGAAAACTGGGGGACAAATCATGTTGGCATGTGCTCAAATACCACTTCACGACCAATTTAGGAGGTCCATAGTCCGACAGCCCATTGGACCAACAGCCCAATGTGCTGTCGGACTATTGGGCTGTCGGACCATTGTGCTGTCGAACAGCCTATGGTTGATTTGAAAACTTCGATGCTTTACATCAAATATAATGAATATCCATCATAATTATGACCAATACACAGCTGATGCTCTGTTGTACTGTTTTTGCAGCCACGCTTCTCTTCCGGCAGTGTTGCTATACTATAGACTGTCTATAGTGTTGTCGGACCGATGGGCTGTCTGACCAATAGGTTGTCGGACCAATGAGCACACCCCATTTAGGATGAGTGAATCATGGGATGTGTGCAAACATGCCACTGAACATCCCCTGCACCTCTCCTGGAGCCGCCACTGATGGTTTAGAACAATGAATTTGTTATTGATGTTTTGTTTGTCTTCTCGCTTCGTGGGTGTAGTTGTAGAACCAAATTCCCCTTCACATATAGAAGGCTAGTTAGTGTTTGCATTAGTTATGGTGAACTATTGGTAACGTCTCTTATGTTTCTTTTTCTCACTTCCCGGATGTGGTATTGCTGCCTATTCTTTTGATAAGTGTACATGTTTACATATCGTTATAATTTTCATGTTTATAAACCCCCTTTATATTACTTTCGGAAACGAATGTGATTTTAGACTTTTAGGGATTGACTGCTTAACTCTTCAGCTAAGCAAATGGGACACGACAGCTGCATTTGTGTGCGTGTGACTGTCTGTGTGTGACGTCAGGGTAGATAGATAGAAGATACCAATGTAGGTTACATATCATTCGAGATCAACAGGATCAAACACTGAAAACCCTGAAACCACATTATCTCATCAGTAACAATGTGCTGCTCATGATGAGTACAGGGTCAGCAGTGGGTTGCGTGACAGGTTGGGTTACTACTAGACTGCATATGCTGCTTATGATGAGTACAGGGTCAGCAGTGGGTCGCATGACAGGTTGGCTTACCACTTGACTGCATATGCTGCTGCTCATTGTGAGTAACAAGGTGACAGATCTCATGTAGCTATTTACTACTAGACTGCATGTGCTGCTCATGATGAGTACAGGGTCAGCAGTGGGTCGCATGACAGGTTGGGTTACTAACTATACTGCATATGCTGCTGCTGATTGTGAGTACATGGTCAGCAGTGGGTCGCGTGACAGGTTGGGTGACTAACTAGACTGCATATGTTGCTCATGGTAAGTAAAGGGTCAGCAGTGGGTCGCGTGACATGTTGGGTTAGTACTAGACTGCATATGCTGCGCATGGTGAGTACAGGGTTAGCAGTTGGTCGCGTGACATGTTGGGTCACTACTCGACTGCTCATGGTGAGTACATGGTCAGCACTAGGTCACATGACAGGTTGGGTTACTACTAGAATGCATATGCTGCTCATGGTG
>JAODUJ010692652.1:0-13779 GCA_027564615.1 Psolus chitonoides | reverse complement strand
AGGCCCAGAACCGCTTGTTATTGTCAGGGATAGACAGTAGGTCATTAACATAGGCCCAGTAGGCCTTGTCAAGCTCTGATTTGGCAAAATTTCTAAATAATTTGTAGCTGATCCAGTGCTCGGACGATTTTGAGGACTGAGCCTTACGAAAAAGTTTACGCTTCTTATTCAGCAGCTTCTTAAGGTCATTATTGACCCATGGATTACTCTTACGTGAACGAGTACGTTTACGTGGAATAGATTCCCTAATAGAAGCATCCCAAATATCAATAAACCCATCCCAGCAGGACTGAATACTGCTGTCATTAAGGACCATATCCCACGGGGCCCAATGCAGCAGATTATTAAAATGGGTAAAATCAGCCTTGTTGTAATTTAAAAACTCCCTAATGATTTTAGGCTTGCGGGGCAGCTTGCCAGATTGTACAGTTAGGTGTACAGCATGGTGATCGCTGATAACTGGGTTGTCAGACAAGTAAACTTTACTTTGGGATGGAGACGTACTAAAAACTAGGTCGATTACTGAGCCATTAACTGGGTCAGTAGATGAAGGCCTAGTTACCTCAGATACAAGCTGTGTGAGACCATAATTAATCATTAGAAGTGTCAATTGTTCTTTATTATATGAAGCAGTGTTCCAATTAATATTAAAGTCACCACCTAGGTACACATTCGAGTAGTTCGAAAAATCTATATTAGCGAGGCACTCATCCAAATGTTGAAAAAAGGTTAGGTCCTGGTTCGGAGGTCTGTACAGAATGCCAATAAGAATCTTCCCATACCGAGATGGAATCTCGAACCAAGTAAGTTCCAGGGACGGGTGTTCAAGTGATTGCCTGTGGGTAGGACACAGATGTTTTTCCATGAATGATGTAATGTTATGCTCAAAAGGGTTATGTTACCATGTACTAATTAAATAAGTGAAATTTATCAGTCTTTATTATTAGCCAAATCAAGTTTGCAGTTCTAACCTAAATTTGAACATTAAATATCACCTACAATTATGTAGACCACACCTTATGGTTATTTCAACTGAGACTTAGTGGTCACTGTGGCGTGTGTGTCCGTCTGTCTGTGCACTTTGCTCGTGAACAGCATATCTTCCAAATCGTATTCGCTATTATGACGTAATTTGATATAGGGTTGTAGAGGCATGTGTTTTTATTCTCAATATATTTTCAGCCCAAAATATGCTACTCAATTTGGCTAATTTGCAAATTTAGCCCATCAAGTTTGTGAGCAGAATATCTTCTGAACCGTATGAACTATGATGTCAAAGTTTGTTTGGGAGTTGGAGGCCCATGAGTTTTCAAACTGATTACATTTTCAGCACAAAATACACTGAATAATTATGCTAATTAGCCTAATTTATACAAAAAAAACTAAACATTGTTGGATTTACATGAAACTTAGTACATATAGTAAACATTTAGTAATGAACATTGTGAGGGTCATTTGGAAATCATCAGGGGCCATTTGAGGTCAAATTGGGGATTGATATGAAACTGGGTACATATAGTAAACATTTATTGGTTAACATTTTGAAGGTCATTTGAAGGTCATCAGGGTTCTTTTGAGGTCAAATAACTAAACATTATTGAATTTACATTAAACTTGGTACATTTAAAGTGAACATTTAGTGTTGAAAACTTTGAAGGTCATTTGGAGGTCATCGGGGGTCATTTGAGGTCACATTATTAAACATTGTTGGATTTAAATGAAACTTGGTACATATAGTAAACATTTAGTGCTTAAAATGTTGAAGGTCATCGGGGGTCATTTGCAGGCAAACTACTAAACATTGTTGGATTTACATCAAACTTGGTACATATAGTAAGCATTTAGCCTTGTGGTGAAAACTTTGAAGGTCCTTTAGAGGTCATCATTGGTGAAATTCTTAAACATTGTTAGATTTACATGAAACTTGGTACATATAGTGATCATTTAGTTGTGATTTTTTTGTAAGATGACCAAATCATAGCAATTCCACGATCAAAGCGAAAAACCACTATCAGGTAACCAGGCGAGACTAAGAGGTTCGAGAACCTGTTTATTTATTTTTACTCATCCCTAGTGGGTATTCATTACCTATGCCCAATTTGGTTGAAATTCACGAAGTAGTTCCCGATATATCGCGGCAAACGAATTTTCATACCCCCTAACTATGTGACCTGTGACGTTACCCTCCCCATACTAATATAAATTAATCCGTATCTAAATTACTTAACATGTCCACCAAGGAATTCATGACTTATGCTGCTCAACTCATTTCACTTAACGCATTTCACATCTTCCCGAAATTCGGGGTCAAAGGTCACCCGTGTGCCGTAAGGGGCCATTTTGTGCCAATACGCAAAATGCTTCTTCTCCTACAGTTTACATGGTACGATGTTGTGGGGTTGTCACGATAATATTGTGGTAGTGGTACTTTCGGGGTGTTCAGGAATTTGGGGTCCAAGGTCACGCATGGGCCATATGAGCCACTTTATGAAATCACGCAAAATGCTTCTCCTCCTACAGAGTGTGTGGTACAGTATTGAGGGTTTGTCGTGATAGTGCTTCGGTAGTGCTTCTTTCGGGGTATTCAGGAATTTCGGGTCCAATGTCAGCTGTCGGCCATATGGCCCATTTTTATGAAATCATGCAAAATACATCTTCTCCTACAGATTATATGGTGCAATGTTGAGGGTTTGTCACAATGGTGCTTCGGTAGTGCTTCCTTTGGGGTGTTCGGGGATTTCGGGTCCAATGTCAGCTGTGGGCCATATGGGCCATTTTATGAAATAACTGAAAATTGAATGGTACAAATGTTGAAGGTTTGTCATGATGGTAGTTTGGTAGTGGCTCCTTTGGTCCCTAACACATTTGGGCCCTAAACATTTTGGGGCCCTAAATTTTCACTAAAAATGTTCACTCCTAAAAAATTTCAACAATTCATTTTTACTCTAAAATAATGCACTATAAAATATTGCACTCTAAACTGTTGCACTCTTTAATTTTTCACTCAAAAATGTTCTAACCCGATAGTCCTCTTGTCAGGTATTAGCGGGGAAATTAACTGGAATTCCGCAAAATGTATCTCCTACAGTTTCAAGGGTCTGTCATAATAATGCTCCGGTACTGCTACCTTCAGGGTGTTCAGGGATATTGGGCCGATTGTCATTTATGGGTCATACATAGCTGGGTCATTAAATGAAAACACGCAAAACGCTTCTCCTACAGTTTTGATGTTAATGTTCGAGGTTTGTCCAAATAATACTCTGGTATAGTGCTGCTACTTTTGTGGTGGATGGTCATCTAGTGGTCATTTTCGGCCAAATTACTAAAGTTTGTCGGATGGAAATGTTGGTAATGCAGTTAACATTTAATGCAGACAATGCAGACAAAAGGTCATGAGGAGGTCATCAGGCGTCTATATTTTAGTTTAGTGTCTGTGACCTGTCCACATTCATCGTAACTACCGTTAAAAAAGAATGGGAATGAAGTGAGCCTATAAAATCTAACTTCAGTAAAATTGCAGGATATGGTGTCAGAAGACACAAAGCACGAATTGCTTGCTGCGCTAAACGACAACTCATTATTGGGCAATAAAGTAAACGATTGTATGATTCCTCAGTAAAAATTGTGAAAAGCAAGAAGAGCATTAAATAGCAAGATTTGTGGCAGCGAGAAAAGCAAGATCTCACTTTTTGATTCCTTGCCAGAGGCGAAAGGAATATATGCAGTCATGCATATGTGTGTGTGTCTGTGTGTGATGCTGGCTTGTAATCACGAGAACTCAAAGAAGGTATTTGTGATCGTTCTCAAACTTGGTGGGTAGGTTACCTTTTGTGAGTAGATGAACCCTATTTATTTCAGTACTGATCTCATGAATAATAATGAGTGGGTGGGGCTCATAGTGAATTTCTTTAAAATGTTAATCTCTGTTACCGTATGTTTGACTTTTATGAAACTTGGTTTGATGGTATCGGTAGGAGGTGTAGTATAAGTGTGGGTAACTTAATGATGGGCGGGGCCAAACCTAAATGTACCACAATTAGCTTGTAATCAGGCAAACTCAATGGGGGTAACTTGGATCAGTCTCATATTTGGTAGTTAGGGGACCCACAGTGAGTGGATTAACCCTATATATTGTTGTGCTGATCTCATGAATATTAATGAGTGTGCAGAGCTTAGAGTGAAATATCAGCAACCGTATGTTCGATTTTTATGAACTTGGTTCGGTGGTATTGATAGCAGGTGTAGTATATGTGTGGGTAATATGAAATTACTATTCAATCAAAATTAGCTGGTAAACAGGCAAACTCAATGATCAGTCTCATACTTGGCAGAATAAACTTCATTTGAGCTCATACTTAGTATGTGTGTTCATTATAGTAAGCCTACATGAATTGAACCCTGTTGTTTACGATTGAGGTCCAAGTCATCTGAAGTCAACAGAGGTCAACTAGTGAAAACCTTGTAACCACCATAACTCGACAGACCAAACTTCAATTGAGCTCATACATGGTATGTGTGTTCATCGTGTGTTCATCATAGTTAGTGCATAGACACTGTTGTATTTTATTGAGGTCAAAGGTCAATTGAGGTCGAACATTACAATCAAGTTTTAAATCTAAAGGCAAGTAATCACGTAGCCCTCGGCTTTGTTTTTGTAAGCTTAGCTACAGGGAGACTTGACAGGGCAAAAAGTATTTGTTTGACAGGGCCCCTCCCCAAACGCATGACTTAATCTAGGGGGAGGGTGTGCAGGGCTGAGGCAGGTGGGGCATAACATCTATTGTGGCCCGTGGGGACATAAGGGAGGGGTTGTTTCTCTGGAAGTATATTGATTCAGACTAAACAATGGTGCTATCATTTACACTTGTTCATGTATCCTAGCTATAGAAACTGCTATAACCTCTCGAAAACATTGTAATTGAATGACCAGCACCGATTGACTTTGGTGACAGCCGACTGGAGGTGACTGGGGGTGGAGTCCAAAATCGCGGGAGGGGGTCTATGCCCACCGCAGCACCGCCACTGTGACCCCAAGTGTATCCACCTATTTATAAGCATACTACAAGCTGAGCCAGCACCTTTATTCTGACAAGCAATTTCTTGAATTATATTCACACAGTATATCTGATACTGTAGGCTACAGAAGCAGAACACATCAGCATACACTCAAACAAGTGTATAGGTAGTCACAACGATCTCTAAAATTGCCTCAAACTACATTGAAAATGTATCAAATTCATTGCAAATAGTCAGAATTGTTTTGAAAACAACATTCCCAACTTTTCAACAGTATATTTGGTTGATTAGCATGGAATGAATCATTCAAAACATCGTCAAAACATCACGATTATGTGGTTGGTACTATTCGCAAATAATAACTAATACTACTGTAATGTTGCTAACTCTGATTTGTCGCCTCCCTGTTCAATCTGTAAGACTATATTGCCGAGCCTCAATGCACAAGAAACAAGGTAGATGGACAGGTTAAAATCTGTAACTTCAAATTTGGCAGTGAAATTGTTAGTTATTAAACCAAGCCTTACGTAGGCACATGTCGTAGTTGATTGAAAATAACATCGATAACATTTCAGTTTCACCTGGAATGAATGGAACATAATGACAATATTTCAAAACAGAGAGATTGATAATTAGTCAAATTTTATAGCCACACGGCACAGCTTATAAATAGAGCTTCTGGAGATCGTTGAGGCTACGAGGCAGTTGACAGTATTCAATATGGAATGTTACACTGGAGTATTATAAGACCCCACAAATGCCGCTGCAATGAGTGCAGTCGATGTAACTCAAACTGACTGGACGAACTATCAGTGATTTATACAGGGTTGCTAATTGTGTCAAAAACGGACTTTTAGAGATTATGAAAATTATTCACTTGAGCAAGTGGGGAGATTTCATGGGCCTATTGTGGACTGGGCACAACTTTGATTAGTGCTCAAATATGTTGAGGTCAAAATTGTTAATGAAGGAGGCCTATACAGTAGCCAACTCCTCTAATAAAAAAATCGATGACACAGCAAGTATTTGTGTTTGGCTGAACATAGGGAAAAATATCTTTCACAAAACGGAGATCATACTGATGTTTAGCTTACCTGCGAGCATGGTATATCTGTATCTTTATAGTGCGGTATGAGCTTCTGCACCATTGGTGCTCTTGTTTGTGTCAAATTCTAATGAAACAAACACTACAAGATATTTTGGAAATGGCTCCATACCACTCCCCCACACACATCTTCTCAAGTAAAACATGTTCATGTCTGTGTGTGGGGTAGCTATCTGATTTATGAGTTTACAAAATCCGACAGAATCAGATTTTTGGGTAATATTATAGGTGAAACTTAAAGGGGAACTTTTGTTTGGTAAAATACTTGTATTTGATTGCTCTACAGCATATCTCTTTGAAAAACGTGCCTTCAGTTCTCCTTTAGCAAGTCAAATTGAATAATTAGTCACAGTGGAAAACCTCATAATGTCACTTGAACCAAGCGGATGGTATATTGAATTCATAAAACTCTGTCTCTCTTGTTTTGTTTCAGGTAGTGAAGCTGAAGTCCTATATCAACCGAGTAAAGAGGAATGGAAGAGACAAAACCATAGCGGAAAACTATATAGTTGTTGGGTTTGTAGGCTGCTTTTTCCAAGCAAAAATGACTTGAACACACATAAGTTATCCCACAGAGTTTCTTGTAATATATGCCGAAAAGTTTTGAGCAGCAATAGTGACTTGAATAGACATAGAAGAACACATTCTAGTATGAACCCCCATCTGTGTAATACTTGTGGGAAAGCTTTCCGCGAAAGCTACACCTTGAACATACATATAAAACAACATACAGGAGACCTGCCACATAAATGCAATGTTTGTGGGAAAGCTTTCCCTTTCAACAGTGACTTAATCAAACATCAGTTGATACACTCTGGTGACAGACCATATAAGTGTGATATTTGTAAGAAAAGTTTCATCCACAGAAGTTACCTGCAACATCACAAACGGACTCATTCGGATGAAAGACCTTATCGGTGCGATATTTGTCAAATGGCTTTCAAAACCAGCTGTGCTTTGACATCGCATACAAAGACACATTTGAGCGGAAAAACTTTTCAGTGCCATATCTGTTTGAAAACTTTTGCTCGAAAAACTTATCTAAATGCTCACGAAAAGATACATTCTGGTGCTCACCAGTGTGTTATCTGTTTGAAAACTTTTCCTCAAAAAAGTTCCCTGAAGACTCATGAAGCGGTACATTCTGCTGCCAAACGAAAGCGAAGATGTGAAAAAGAATTCGAGAGCATAGGCTAGAGTTGTGATTCAACCTACATATGAAAGTACATTCGGATGAAAAACCTGATTCGGATTGGAAACAATGTGATATTTGTCAAAAGACTTCTATATACGATCATAATTTGGAGGTACATAGGACATAGTTTACAAGTGAAAACCTCATCGGTGTGGTAATTTTACGAAAACTTACAAACAAGCAGTCCACTTACAGAAACAAGTTGAATGTTGAAACAATGTTGAAACATTCAGGAAAATCAATCTCATCAATGTTGCTATTTCTGTGGAATATCTCAAGCAAAAACTTGAAGTGTAGCGTACATATCGGAGAAGGAAGGTCTCCGAAGACGACCTTACCCGTGATAGTTGTGAGAAAAAGTTGTCTTTAATGATGTTATAATTATCTATGATATTTGTCACAAAGCTTTCAAGAGTAACTTGAAGGTACATAGAAATGAATATCTCTTAAGTGAATGTGTTATTTTTGAGAAGAGGTTTAAACAAGCAGCATACTTACAGAAACATAAGAGATGATACCCATTAGTGTGATATTTGTATTGAATCTTTTCAAGCAAAGACAAAGTGTACATATACTGGAAAATGCCTGTGAGTAACCTTGATACGCCTGATAATCATGAGAATGTATTCAGTAATAACGTAATAATCATCAGAAAGCTTCCAAATAGCCTACCAAATTCATTTTAGTGGACATGTCAAGACACATTTTGTCAGTGGGAAGTCGCATCAATGTGATATGTGAGGATAATGTTCGTGTAAACCAAGCAGACTACTTATGGAAACCTGGTGAAACGTCCGGGGAAAGGAATCTCATCAGAGTGAAATTTGTATGGAATCTTTCGAGCAGAGCATTGACCTAAAGTGTAAGGAAAGAAATGAATCTGAACTGCATGATATATGTGAGAATGTGGTGTGTGATAACATTGTAATAATCTGTGTCGGTCACAAAGCATTGGGACGCAGAAGTAATTTGAGGGCACATGGGTAGTGAGGGCATCTGCCTGGCACCCGGGAGGTCTAGGTCGATTCCCTGGCAGGGTCAGGTAGCCAGAGACCTAAAGATTGGTACCTATTGCCGCCTTGCTAGGTTCTCAGTTTTGGAAGGTTGGAGTAGGGAAATCTGAAGAGGAGTATATATATATGTATGTATATATAGGAACAAATAATACAAGCGGCTTACTTACAGAAACATAAGAGGACCATACATTCAGGAAAATAAACACCATCAGTTTGTTATTGTAAGGAAACCTTCAAGAAAAAAGTGACCTGAACTGTACATAGAATATGCACCTGTGAAAAACCTTGTGAGTGTTGTGAACATGTATTCAGTAATAACATTGTAGTAAATACGGCGTTTAGATGCCAGGGTAATTCCAGGGCAAATGTTAGTGTCACAAAGTTGAATGAAGTTTACTCGGGGTGATATCTGTGAATAAAGTTTCAAATCAGCATACCACTCATATGGAAACATATGATGACAATTACAATCGGGAAAATAATCCTCATCAGCGTGAGGTTTGTAAGGAATCTTTCAAGCAAGGTGGTGATTTGAGGCCAAAACAACCCAAAGTCTGCCACAAAAGATGCCGAATTCCAGGTGCCAATATCATTAGAAAATGGCACTTCACTAACCTATTTCACAAAAAGTCAGCATTCGCTAGTATGTCACATTATACCCAAATTGAATCAGCCACTTATAACATATTTGAGACTACATTTGCATTCAATGATACTATCATACAACAGCCCTACAATATGTGTGTAATTGGCTCTTTATCAATCCAAAGTGGCATCTGGTTCAACCAGATTGTCAATAAATCAGGAGATTCTTTCGACAGAAAACTTATTTTTACCCTTGCTTGAAGGGGTACATAGAAAATATACGTGTGACAACATTTTCATCTACGATGTTTGTGAGAATGATTGCATGTGACAGCTATCAATCTGATTTTTGCCTAAGCAATCTTGTTAAAACCTGTAAACCTAAAGCGGATGACCGTTCTCATACCAACCCAGTAAAGACACACGGACAGGTTTCACAGTGAGACACCATTGTGATCATTGTCAAAAATGGTCAAAATATGAATTGAAGAACCCTGCAGGGGCCACTTGTCAAAGGTGTCCCCTAGTTCATCAACATTCAAGGGCTGATACGTATACTCTAGGTGTATTTTGAAATATGTTAATGTAATAATAGATAATTGCTGAATTGGCTTGGATATGTGTCACATTTTGCCGAAATTGCTGGCTTTCTTTGAAATTTGGGTTGGAGAGACCAGGTGCCAAGTTTGAAAGCGACACCTGGTTCATTAATATTCTAGTGTAATCAGGGGGTCACTTTGAGGTTGACGAGGGGTCATTATTTATTATTATTATTATTATTGATATATTTATTATGAGCCATGCCCACCAGAGGGTAACCGAGTATTTTGTGATCTTTAGTAGCCAAATTGCACATAAACTAGTGGAATGTTGTCATTGTGATATCGAGCCAAAAATGCAGTTAGATTTTCAATGCATGTACCTAAAGTAGCATCAACACATGTGGTACTTAAGATGACATCATTATATTTTCAAGTGTTCCAGGAACTAGCATGTCTGTGATAACTGGTAATGTGCTGATAGATCTGCCACCTCTCACGGTTTTCCTGTGAGACTTACAATTTCAAGATTAAACTCACACGACACGCCTTAATTCCAAATGTAAAACAGTTAAGCTCCAGTCAGCCCGGTACGTTCCCAATCTCAACTCGGTGGACATATGAAATCTGGGAGTGAGAAACTCCTGCATCTAGATCATCATCTGTTTAATTGTTTATATCATGGGAGCAGATAGCTCAGTCGATCGGTAGAGCTCCGGACTACAGATCGGCTTTTTCGTTGTGTCAGGCAAGGCTTTATCCCGATTGCCTCTCTCCACCCAGGTGCAAATGGGTACCTATGAGGTAACGTACGGCGACGCCGTTGCGTGGGCAACCAAGGGTGTAGTAATTTGTGAACGAACGCGCATCTATGGTGCTAGTATGGTCTTCAGGTTACCGATGATCAGGGAGGGGGGGGGGGGTGTAAGTCGCAAGTCATATGAGGAGGTCGTCGACTTTGATTCAAAAATGTATAAACCTAATCCTGATAATTATATTTTGTCCGTATCTGTTCATTGCCTAATTCTTGCCATATTACTGTTTTACTTCTAGTGAGCTGTTTACTAATTTTAGGTTTTCAATCTATTTATTTTAGTTGGTTCGTTTAGTCAAGGATTTATATTTTTAGAATGGTAATTTTTAGGTGTTCACATTGTTCCTCTCATTGTCCTATTTGTTTCATGTTATAAATTAGTTTATTCCATTTAAATTTTCATTTTTTACTTTCAATATTCATTACTATTGTCCATGTATTTTACGTAATACCGTAGATGTAATTTTCTTATCGGATTCAATAAAGTTGTCCAATCATCATGATTGAAAACCAGTTCCTCTCTTCAAAGAGATTGTGGGTCACAGGATCGAGTCCCAGCTGAAGCCATCTCTAATTGCACCCTGTAGGTTAGGTGGTAGCACGGCCCAGTTGATTGTGTGTTCCGCTTGCACTAAAAAAAAGTCCCGGGTTAGATTCCTACTCGGTGTTCGCTTGCTCGTCAAAAAAGCTGTACCACAGTTGTTGATGGTTTGGCAAATTTCCGGTTTCATAAAAAAGCTGAACTGCAGTTTTTGGTGGTTTCATTATAGTGGGAGAGCAATTCATTCGGAAAACATTGGTTAGGTTCGGCAAGGCTGTCCTGCAGTGGTGAAGGTCAGGTTGCTACCACCTATCTAAGAATTCAGGGAAGTGACTAAATGCTGAGAATCTCACCCACGTTCGTCGGATGGGGTCGTCAATTGGCGGTCCCGGGAGCACGATGGGATTGTATGGTTCACGCCTGCCTCATTACCCTCTGGACACTGTTCGAAAAGAGAAGGCGAGCTACCACCGGTGTTCATCCATGATCACAATAATAACCAGAGAATCAATGGTTCAGAAGCTCATACACTGACAGAGGCATAACAAACCCTCAACACTACAATAAAATCTCTGTACAAAAATAATGTTTCAGTATGTACATCAAATGACCCTAGATAACTTGAACCCCAAATAACCCCTCGATGGAATTTGACCCCAAATTCCTGAACATTCTGAAAGGAACACTGCCCAGGTCCAATTATTGCAAACATGTAGCACTGTACCATGCACTATGTAGGAGAAGAAGCATTTCGACTGTTTTCCTAAAAATACTCCTTGATGACCATTGACCCAAATGTCATGAAAACCCGAAGGTAGCACTACCCAAGTTTAACCATCAACACTGTACCATAAAATCTGTGGAAGAGGACATTTTTACCGTTTTCATAAAATGACTCCAACTTCCCAACTTCCTGAACACCCCGAAGAAAAACACTCCCCAACTCTAATTAGGGTGGTAGCATAGCGCAGTGGATGAGTGTTTCACTTGCACTTTAGTCCCGGGTTCAAATCCCACTCCGGGTCGAACTGCTTGCTCGTCAAAAAGCTGTACGGCAATTGTTGGTTTCGCAAATTTCTGGTTTCATCAAAAAGCTATACTGCAATTGTTGATGGTGTTACGAGGTACGGCGATAGACGAATAAGACAATAAATAATCACAAGGACGATATCAATCACAGTCACGTTATCTCTGTTTCTGCCATTTTGTCCAACCTCTCAAAAAGGGGGGCGCTCGTCCTCATTCGAGCCCACGTAACAATGGTTTCGTAGTGGTGGGAGAGCAATTCATTCGGAGAAACATTGGGTTCATTTGTTAGATACGGCACGGCGGTCCTGCAGTGGTGACGGTCAGGTTCCTACCACCTCTGTCAGCATTTAGGGAAGTGGGTAAAGGCTGACATTCTTACGCCAGTGACATTAAATGGAGGTCCTCGATCAGACAAAGTTGGCTTCCTGAACCTGTAGATAACAAAACTAAAGCAAACTAATTGTGAAAAACCATCAAAACTGCACAATGAAATATGTAGGAGAAGATACATTTTGAGTGTTTTCATAAATGACCCCAAATGACCACTAGATGGCCGTTGACCTCAAAATCCTGAACACCTCGAAGGAAGCACTACCCGTAACTAATCAGTCTAATTTATGGCAAACTCTACCATTAAATTTGTGGTAGAAGCATTTTGAGTGTTTTCATAAAATGACCCCTAGATGACCATTGACCCCCAAATTCCTGAACATCCCGATGGCAGCACTGCACTACCCAAGTATAATGATGACAAACCCTCAACACTGTACACTAACATCTGTAGAAGAAGCATTTTGTGTTTTCATCAAATGACCCTCAATGGCCACTAGATGACCTTGATCCCCAAATGACCATAGATGATAATTGACCCCAGATGACTATTGACTCCAACTTCCTGAACACCTCAAAGGGAGCACTTCCCAAGTATATTTATGATAAAACCTCAACACTGTACCAATCAATCTGTATTAAAAGAAGCATTTTCATAAAATGACATTTTTCATGGATGACCATTGATCTCAAATTCCTGAATACCCCAACCCTCAATGCTGTACACTGAAATCTGTAGAAGAAGCATTTTTAGCTCATACCTGGTTGGAGCTATTGTGATCGTGCTGCATCTGTCTACCTATCTGTCAGCAGTTGGTTAAATTGCTCCCATGCGTACACGCTTTGATGGATTTCGACGAAAATTGGGCACAATCACCAGTGGATGGTGGGCCATCGAACTGTGTCCAGAATTTCAGGTCGAAGGTCACGTAGGGGTCCACAGAGGCCAATAATGGGAACACGCACAACTCTTTTTCTCCTACAGTTTTGATTGTACAGTGTTGAGTGTTCGTCATAAAAATACTTTGGTAGTGCTACCTATGTGGTGTTCAGGGGTTTTGGGCGGATGGTCCTTGTGGTCATCTAGTGTTCATTTTAGGCCAAAATACTAAGGAGTGCCGGATGGACATGAAAGTGGTACATATAGTAAACATTCGATGAATTTTTTTTTGGAGGTCATCGGGGGTCATTGCAGGTCAAAATATAGATTTACATGAAACTTGATGCATACAGTAAACATTTGGTGCTGAACATGTTAAAGGTCATGTGGAAGTAATCAGGGGTCAGTGTAGGTCAAAGTACTAAACATTGTATGTACATGAAACTTTGTACACATAGTAAACATTTGGTGCTGAATATTTTAAAGTTCTTTTGGAGGTCACCAGGGGTCATTTGATGTCAAAATACTAAGCAGTGTTGTATTTACATGGAACATGGTACATATAGTCCACATTTGGTAGTGGAATTAAATGTTGAAGGTCATTTGGAGGTCATCAGGGGTCACATGAGGTCGAAGTACTAAACAATGTTGGATTCACATGAAACTTGGTACATTAGTCAACATTTGGTACACACCATTTTGGAGGTCATCAGGGGTCATTGAGGTCGA
>JAODUJ010691541.1:0-13786 GCA_027564615.1 Psolus chitonoides | reverse complement strand
GTCCAGTGGAAACAGTCTTTGCTCCCTTCTGTTGCCAGGAAATCTCGAGATTACATGACATGTTATTGCAGAATAAGTCAGTCATGTGACACCCATTAGCCAATCAGATTGAAGGATTTCATCAAAATACAAAGAGAGGTTGTAGAATTGGTGGTTCATGAAAAGGTTCCCATGAGCTATTAAACTGGCGTAGAGTGAGCCGTCACCCCCACACCACCCCTCTTGGTCTCCCAGTAGAAACAGTTTGGTTGACGGTGATGTTGACCCATCATCCACTAAATGCGAGGGAGCAAAAAACCGGGCGATGCTCTGTATTTGCGGGATACTCAGTAGAATCACGCAGATAGCAGGGCTGCAGAAAGTTTTAATTTTCTGCTAACTTGAGAATGTATTATTTCCCGGAAACTGTCGACCACATGTGCAGCGTGTGCCCGATCACGAAGCGATCAAGTTTTTTGGGTTTCTTGGTTTCTCCCAAAAGTCATGTGCTTTTTATAATAAAGCACATACAAACATGGAAAAGCAAAACACATGAAAATGAGATTGCAGGAAATACAGTCGCTTTTAATGATCGATGTTGATGAAAACATTAGTAGGGCATCTGTAGCCTAGGACCATATTGTAGTCAACAACTTGAGCCACGGAAGACCAATTAGGATGTTATCTAAATTATTTTATGGGTGACCTACAGAAAAAAACGTAGTTTGCGAGTTTGTGTCTTTCTGCAAACGTGACAGATAGAGTGTGATGCAGTGGAACACCCACTCAACGTTGGCTCATCATTGATTGGATGACATTTAGACCAAACTCTGATGATGCTTCCACTGAACCAGCTACATCGATAGGAGTAAAAAGTTAACAGATGACCGACTGCTATCAAATCAATAAGTGTAAGTCTATTAAAGGGACATCAGTCTGTCATTTGCCCCACAAAACTAATTAAACTATTTGAAGCTGCACATCTGCAACAGGAGTAGGTAATTGCATAAATCCGTTGCACAAAATGTGTGAACAATTATATCTGAAAGGATGGTCAGAAAAAACTTGGGAAAAATGTGTGTAAATTGACTAACATAATTTTAGAGACGGTAATGGGGCACTATAGTCTCCTTTAGGACAAAGTCTTGGAGCTATTTATTTTAAACCTTGTGTGTACACTAACTAGTAAAATATTGTATAGGTGGATGGGCATTAGTATTGAAGGGTCACAAACTGCCAAAAACCACCAAACCATAAACTGACTAGTTGGACCTGAACCCTACTACTACTAGCTGTTTTGTAGGTGCTCTGACTTCACCTTTACATTTTTTGCACTCGTAATTAGTGACAGAATTCAAATTTCCCCTGACACCACTACATCTCTTGTGTACCCAGTGCTTGCAAATCCTGCAAAATGACTAGCAACACCATTTCTACAAACTGAACAAGGCCATTTACCTGAGCTATGCACTGGAACATTGTCATAACTACTAACAATTACTTTTGCCTTCTTCATATTAACCTTAAGTCCCTTATACTCTATACCATCCTTCCATTTCTTCAATTTCTCAACTAACTCCTCCATACTTCCAGCATTCAGAACGAGATTGTCAGCATACAGTAACTCCCATGGGCAACCTGTTCCAAACTCACTTGACAAAGCTTCTGAAACCATAATGAACAACAAAAGACTGGACACCGAATGGACTCAGCCCACGCCTCTCCCGAAAATAAGGGGGGGGGCATGATTGCTGTATAACAAATTAAATAACTACATTACCATATCAAAATGACATCATTTTGTGTGGGAGCAGAACAAAACTTGTTGAAATAAAATCCTGTCTTGAACTTTGGTACAGCTCCTCATAGTTCGCACATAGGCCTATATATTTGAGAAACTATTGACAGGTGAAACATTTCTGCATCCATCACCTAATGTATGTTACTTTGACAATCATAAAGTTATGAGATTTGGGTTTGTGTGGTATGTACACCCCTTAGATGTGAAATAATAATATCTGACACTTGATATAGTGCTCTACAGACATTACCCCTGGTCATTGGTATAACTCGTATGACCCACACATACGCGAGTACAAGGCTGCAGATCGAGATCAGTGCCAAATTCACAAGTTACACCTCGCAGGTACCCAATTAGCACCTGGGTGATGAGGAGCAGTGGATATAAAGTGCCTTGCCCAAGGACACACCGGAAAAGCTGAGCGGTCCTGAGAGGATTTAAACTCGCAATTTTTCGATCTGTAGTCCGTAACTCTACCGACTGAGCTATCCATCCTAGTTGATAATGAGAGTAAAAATGATGTTGTGTTACTTTTTAAGGATGTAGAAATGATGTGTCACTTATTCTTGATTTCTCAAAGATTTCAATTTTGAGCAGCCGAGGTATATAACATTTCCATCATCATGCTTTTATGTTTTTTTGTTATCTCTTTGCAGGTGATGCAAGATGTTCAGCAGCATTCCTCATCTTCCTTGGACAGCTCACAAGGCAAGCCTTCGACTTCTGCTTATGGGAGCCACTCTGCCATCAAGGAATCCCTCAAAACCGTTCCAGCCCACTGCATGATGAAAGGGAACCACTCCAGCCTTACCAGTCGTTCAAACTCTTATTCTTTTGGGATGGAGGGACATCACGTTGACGTCAATCACCGGGCTTCACAGGAGAGTGTCCACAGTGATATCTACCCCTCTACTTCTCATGAGAGAGCACTCGCTTGGACAAAAGACCAAGAGAGGGCTCATTCTGATGAAAACGGACTCAACAGGGAAAATAATAAACCATCAAATTTGGTGGAACATAAGGCAGTTGTTCACCAGTCGGAGGATATCGGGCAGGAAGCAGATTCAATTATCAACTTCAGTCTTAAGTACTCCGAGGAGGACCTACATCCCCCACAGCAGGGAATGAAACCACTGAAGGAACCTACATCTGAGAAATCAGGGGTCAAAAGGCAATCCAACAAGATACCTCAGGAATGGTGCAATAAATACAGTGAAAATAACAATAGTGACAGAAAAACTGCCAGCAATAGATTTGAGACTATTTCTACAAACCTCCCAAATGTCCACTGCATAAACTTCACAGAAGATACGGATGATCTTTTTCGAGATGACAAGCCCACAAACTTTGCGAATAGGTACGGACACGATGAAGAGGAGGAGGAAGAGGTGCGTGAAAAGCCTCAGTCAAACTCTGGGAAGATTTCCTCTGCTGAAGAAGGGAAACCAAATCAGAGGGTTCACGAGGATGGAATGAAGTCATACTACGTTGAGGACACCCCGGTGGTCTTTTCGAGGTGTTCATCTTTGAGTTCGCTGGAGGACGATGAAAATGCCAAAGAAGAGACTGGTAAGCAACCGGAGGAGGAGCAAGGTGGCGGTGATGATAGTCACTCTCCTAGAGACCTCCCTCCTACTTCAGATACCCCTGATGCAGAACACCACCACGCAGACGAACCTGAACGTCATGTGGAAGATACACCACTGATCTTTAGCAGATGCAGCTCTGTATCTTCTTTGAGTAGCGTGGAGGTGCAGGATATTTGTGAGGACAAGAGTTCCATTTGCAGCGATAGCAGGAGGGCCAGTGAAGTTGTCAGTCCCAGCGACCTCCCAGATAGTCCCAGTGAAACTATGCCACAGAGTCCCAAGAGAACCAGAGCACCAAGGCCAGTACCAACTGAACCTCCAGCCAATGGACCTAATCTTCCCGGAAACGATGAGAAAGTAGTTTCATATGGGGTGGAAGGTCAAACTGTTGATAATTCATGTGCTACAAGCCTGAGTGCTCTAACAATTGATGATGACACAAAGGTTGCACCAGTGAAGGTTATGAAAGATGACACTGCTGAAGGAGAAGAACCACTCAATGAAACTGAGAGGAAGTTATCAGATGTTGAGCAATCTGAGACTCTAAAGGAACAAGAAGAAGACATCCTCAATGCCTGTATTAACTCGGCTTTGCCATCTAAAAAGATGTCAAAGTCCAAAAGTAAAAGTAAATTGGGTCACTTACGGAAGAACGGACGTGGCTCTCTTCCCTCGCTCATCAGCAGGGAACCAGATGGTGCTATGGATGGGGTCAGTGCATATAAAACAGAGGACACACCTATAAACTTTTCAACCTCGACTTCCTTGAGTGATTTGACCATCGATGACATCGACATTATAAAAACTGATGATGGAGGTCACCTGAAAGTTAAAAACCCAACTATTGGTAATAAAACTGACAACAGTGGTAAGCCAGTTCTTACTTCCCAGTGTGGAGAACAAGAGGGTCTTGATAAAGCTGGGGATGATAGCTTGCTGGAGGCCTGTATCAACTCTGCTATGCCTAAGAGCAAAATAGGTAGAGGGAAATCTGGCATACCAAAGAAGAGCAGAGGTATCCCTAAACTGAAGGGTGGCAAATCCTCCGGATCTTCACGCAAGAGAAACCAAGTCCAAGAGTTGCGTTACAAGAGTCCGTCACCAATCCCAGAGATGACACATGAGAACAGGGCCACTTCAGAGATTCAGGAAGAAGAATGGCCAGGAACAGTTTCTCCAGCTCCGGACACAGTACAGACATTCTGCGTCGAGGGGACCCCTGGTTTATCGAAAGCATCCTCTTGGGGTGACTTGACTGAGTCCCTAGTTCAGGAAGATATCCTCAATGGCAATGCCCCACAGGTTCAGGAAGAGAGGAGGAGCTCATTTGCTGGAGCCGGAGCTGGTATAAAGAAACCCAAACCAACCAGTAGAGGACCACTTGGAACAGCCTCCAAATTAAGTGCAGGTAGTACACCACTGGATTCTCCTATGATGTATGGCATGGAGGGTACTCCTCTCACATTCTCTAGGAATGATTCATTGAGTTCCCTTAGTTGTGATGAAGATGCCGATCTCAGTCAGGCAAAGGAAGATATAAAAAATTCCCCGTCATGTCGAAAACAGGGCGATGGTGCCACCTCACAAGACATGGCCGGAATGTCCAGCATACCTACTGCAGTGACCTCTCAACCACAAAGTTTCTATGACACACCAATGGATTCACCAAGGGTGTTTATGGTCGAAGGGACTCCATTGTCCTTCTCTAGAAAAGAATCTTTGAGCTCCATCAGTTGTGATGAAGAGGATGACTGTGATCAAAAGGAGACATCCAAAACAGCAAAGGAATGCCTGGCAGAGAAAACAAAGGAAACTACAGAAAGCCCAAAGGAGAAGAAAGAACCAGGGGCTCTGGGAAGAGAATTTTTGCAGCGTCAACTCAACTCTGATGATCCTTTTGAAAATTTCACAGACGATAAGGAGGAGGATGACCTAGAAGAAGAGGATGAAGTTTTGGAAATGCCAGACAATTCTGAGCAAGAGCAGGCGAAGGAAACGTCGCAAAAAACTCAGAGAGAACAGATACGACCCTTTGCTGTGGAAGACACGCCTGTATGTTTCTCAAGGAACAGTTCTTTGAGCTCATTGAGTATTAACTCTGATGAAGAGAACGATGAGCAAGCACTCCTGGAACAATGTATCTCCTCTGGAATGCCAAAGGGGAAGGAGAAGACCTTCCACATTGAAAGTGGGAGTAGAGATAAGAAAGAACAAAGTGGTGGAAAGGCTTTGAATCGGACCTGGGATAAAGATGATCTGGAAGCAGCCCGTAAAGAAGTCGAAGCAGAGGAAGAAAGTAAAGTCCAGAGAGGCCCTAGAATTAGTAAGCCTGGTGAAGAAGAAAAGAAGGCCACTGATGGTCCAAAGGGAGTACGTGGAGGTAAAAAAACTTACAGGAGTCCAATAACAGGGCAGACTAGGACAGTGACACAGGTCAAAACTGTTACTAGAGGAAGTGGAACTGTTGTTGTTAAATCGGCTGGAAGGGGGACTTCACCTCAACCAAAGAAAAATATTCCTGCTGGGAGGGGTACCCCTCCAGGTAAACCAGGGGGAGGAGGAGGGACTGGCAGGGGTGGGAAAACAACAACCCCTCCAAGAGCTTATACTCCTCCTAGGACTATAACACCACCTCGGACTTCAACACCCCCAAGAACTTCAACACCACCCAGATCTACTAGTGGAAGCAGAACTGCCTCACCTGGAGGTGGTGTACCCAAATTAGGAATCAAACGTGGGAGCATCTCCAGTGTCAGTGAAACCTCCAGCAACAACGGAACAGCAGGTAGGAGTATATCGCCAGCAGGCAGGGGAAGATCAACGAACGTGAAAACAACCCCTGCCAGAAATTTTGGTACAGGCTCGGCTGCGAAAGGCAGAGGCAGTCCTCCATCATGGAATGCCTCGACAATACCAAAAAAGCCTCCTCTAGGAAGGGGGAAGAAACCAGTGAATGGAAGCTCCACCTCTGCCCCAGGATCGCGAACCCAGTCACCTGCTACTGGGCAAACTCGGTCACCTTCCACTGGAAGAATTCAGTCACCTGCTGCCAGGGGGACTCAGATACCTACTGGGCGTAGGTCTTCAACCACTTCAGCGCCAAGCCCAACGGCTAGGACACAGATACCAACCAGGAGAGGGAGTGCTAGCCCAGGCACGACGAGGAAGCCGCTGTCCATTTCCAAAAGCCCTTCACCTTCGACTGATAAAACATCAGTCACCCCTCCCACCAAAAACACACCTGGAGGGCCTAAGAGAGGTATTCCAACATTGCGAAGTCGATCAGCCTCTGCTGGTGGCAAGTTGTCTTCCCCTCCTAAGAAGAAATCGCCACCAGTGTCTGATAAAGCCTCGGAGAGCGAGTCTCGAGGGGAAGGTAGCCCCCCTCAAAGCCCCGCAGGGAAAGAGGAGAAAATTGACCATGATCCTCCAAAGTTACAAAAACAATCTACATTTACCAAAGACGAACCTTCTCTTCCTGATCACACTCCAGAGATGAGTTCAAATGACTCTGTTGACAACACCGAACCTGAAAAAAAGGCTGAAAAGCTGGAAGACATTGTGTCTGAGGCAGGAAGTGATGTCACTTCACATTCCTCTGAGAGTGTGTCTGTGTCAAACGGAGGTTGGCGGAGGACCAGATCTGGGAATAATAACGGAACTCCTTCAATAAATAAGAGTACTACTAATATAACAAAAGCCAAGACTTTCATCATAAAGCAGGGAAATGTCAAGAACACTCCCACAAATAAACCAGTAAATGCGAGGACTTCATCTGTTCCCAGCAGGACTCCCCAGACAAGACGAGTGGCCTCCCCATCACCAAAACCACAGGGCAGAAACAGTTCGACCCCAGTAAAACCTTCACAACAGAACATTAATTTGAAGCCGGTCAACACCAACAACAGTCGAAAGACCATCCCAGCTCCAAGTCAGTCCGTTGGAATCCGAAGGACTACCCCAGCTGTCCGAAGGACCCCACCAAAAGTTGGGCAGTCTTCAACAAAGGTATCAAAACCATTGGCCAATGGCTCTGCAAAAAGTGTGGTGCAGAGAAGTCCAATAACCCCAACCGTACCCAAGGGGAGCAATGAAACGAGCAAGGCAAAGAGCAATATCTGCAGAGACATGGGCATTCCTGTTCAGAACAAGAAAGGAAAGGTGATATCCCCATCGAATGATGGTATTAGGTCCTCTGGTGTCTGGGTGATGAATGATGATGATGGAAGCTCGTCCCAACTCAGTGATACAACCATCAACATGTCAAGGCAGAGCAGTGTCGCTAGTGTCAAGACTTTGACCTCTCAGGTTGGCAGAGGGGAAAACATCTCTACCCGAAACCTACCAAACTTGGAAGTGTTGATGTCCAGTCGCAGCTCAAGCGTCCAAGAAGTTTCAACCCCTTTAGAAATGAATGCTGAAGGCAGCAGTGGGAAGAAGGGGGCTCCATCAGATAAACAACGGGCCAAGTCAATGGTGGATGAGAGGAGGAAGTCTGATACCTCTCTCAGTGACAAAGGAGAGAAGAAAAAGAAACGTTTTTCCTTCTTGAAGTTGAAGGTGGGCAGGAAAAAAAAAGATGGAGAAGAGAAATTCAAGGAGCCAAAAGTTCCAAAAGTCAAAGAACCAAAAGTCAAGGAACCAAAAGAGAAGAGTAGAAAGAAACTGTTTAAAAAATCTAAAGAGAAGTCCAAACAGACAGAGGATAGTGAAACGCAGACAGACAACGAGGAGAACATTTGTGTTGATGCTGATCATTCTGAATCCATCACTGATAGCGCCCAAAGTGGACCCCTGGATAGGTCTAGCTACCCAGGCCCAGACCTGGACTTTGATAGGAGGTTGGACCTAGAAGAATGGAACAGTGACAATGATATTATAAATGAACTAATGCCAGATGAGTTTGTGGAGTGGGATAGTGAAATGGATATTTCTAAGGAAGAGTTGCCCGTCTTCTCAGAGACAGCCTCCGAAGCAGATCCACAGAGTTTGGAATACCGCGTCAACATGTCCAGTCCGCAGCACAAAGCGAAGCTCAACGGTAACTGCGCCCCTGCTTCACTGGACACAAAACTTGCTGATTACTTTTCTGAGGAGTCGTTGAGAAACCAAGTAAGAGCGGAGAGTCACATGATCGCTAAAGGACTCCGTAGCCTGAGCCTTTCAGAAGCACTCTCGGACTCGCAGAGCGAGCCTGCACCTCCACGACCGCAGAGGCTCCGTCTGCCCAAGAAACCCTTTGGGATGAACCGGAGTGACAGCTCCCCGACCTCCACAGCAATTCCAGTCTTGGTCTCGCCTTTCAACTACAGTCCAAAAAAATTACAGCTCCAGTCTGACGACAAGATCCAGCAGGGCTCCGACTCAGTAGGTGAGTTGAAGAATACGCAGAGTGACCCTGGTGAAGGGGACGCTATAAGCCCTTCAAGCTTGGCAAGAATGACAACAGTATAAAGGAGGAACGATTCACGGTTGTATGGTGGTCGTCATCAAAGCTGTGATGTGGATTTACAGTTGAAATGCACCGAGTGCAATGTGCACATTAAATGCAGTATGTCAAGTACTATTAAAGCAATTTGAAAAGCAATTCCATATTTGACACACACTGCTTCCACAAGTGTGTGCATTGGCAGATAAAAGAGCTTGCTTGATCTCTTTCCTCAAATATTTGGATTGCAAGAATGAATTGAAATATTTTCTGATGTGCTAAGAAGGAGTTCAGTGACTTTGTACATTGACAAATTGTCATTCTAAACAGCAATATTTTCTGAAGGTAATTTCTAAATTTAATTTCTGAAATTAAAGGATCTGATTGTAGAAAGGAAAACAAATCACTGAACTACTTGAAATGCACCTAATTTTCAAATATTCTGCTCAGTTGCATTGCATTTGGTGTGTTTCTAGTTTTAGTTCTGAAATTTGTAAATTAAAACATTTGTCAAATTGCCCTTTTCTCTTGCCGAAACATATCAGCAGAAGGCTAGCTATACTGTTCAGCACAATATATATTATGTATGGGTAATGGTATTGACCAGTACAGAATCCTATGGGTAGGGCTGGTAAATTAAATTGCTTTATGGTGAGAGAAATTGACCTTTTCATTGAATTCGGTCTATTTGTTCAGTCATCTACATTTATTTTGTGACTCCGGTAAAAGACTTGAATCATCTTGTGTTTAGAAATGTAGTCGCTTTAATACTCATGACTCGATACACAACTTTCTTAAGTAATTGTTTAGATGTTGTCACTCAAAATCCCCTGCTGGTGCTCTCCCCTAATGTGTTGACAAACTGTGGAATATCCAGTTTGATGTAAAGACGAACGGGAGTATTGTTGTACGATACAATACCATATATTTTGTGTTTGACGTGGAACATTGAGTTATTTTCATATGTACAGTGGTATAAAAATGTGAAACATTGACATATTTTTGTGTGGTTAATAAATCCATTTAAGTCTTGCCACTAGTTTGCTTTGATATTGTATCATGAAAGTGTATAAAATATGGAGAGACATGTTTGTATTTTCATTGAGGAGGGGGAGTTTTCTTGGGGGTCTGAATACTTGTATGGAGCTAAAATCTATTATAATATATGTTCTCTCATAATTAACTCTATAATGGGAACCAAATTTTACACTTGTACTGTACGATAATACCAGTGCATTTGTTACCTTTCAGGTTCAAGTAGTGAGGGAGGCTTAACCCAGGACTGTTGCTGACGGTCAGTAATAGCGGAGGCTCAGCCATACAGCAAAATAGGAAGGAGCATATTGTATTATAAAACATAACCTCTGTCTCAACAGTTTGATCAATGATGTTGTTTACTTCCATAATTTGTGCCTTGAAATTTGACCTCAAAAACACATTAGCCACATTTCAATACCATTAATGGTCGGTACCCCCGACAAGAAAATCAGTTATGATTTCCCTAACTAAAAATTCAAGAAATAGATCATTGCTAGGTGTATCAGGATTGAATATTTTGGATATTTAGGTTTCTCCAAAAATGAATTTGCCACTTATTATAAATGCACAGTTCATCACTAATATTTTACAACTTTTGTAAACAATCTTGTGTAAAGAATAAGTACAAAATTAAAACTAACGTACAACAGTCAAAGGCCTAGCTGGGAGGTATTTTGAACCAACGTTTGGATTATATTTGAAACCTCTTTTGTAAACTAACAGTTGCAAATGAACTAAAAAATCAAGAGCTGAATGTTTAGATAGATGTAGAATATAATCTTCACCAAATTAACAAAATATATATTTAGGTTAGTATCAATTTATTTTGTGCCTCTCATAAAGAGGTGGGCTACTGTTAACTAAAGCTCTTCCAAATGCCATTTAAATATAACCTTGCATAGGGGTGGGACTTATGTGAATAACAGTGTAAACATTATACTAAAATATACGAATTTTTGATAATTTCCTTGAAAGTGGAAACACTAGTTTAGTGGTCATTGTGTAATAGCGCCGCCAATTTGGACATTTTGGGGATGCGTTTGTTACATAGTAACTTTGTTACGGAGGGAGGGACACAATGGCTTATAGAGCTGCTGCCCCCAGCTAAAACTAAGAATATGTTCATTGATTGAAGTCGACACATCAGAATAACGTGCTAGACCCCCGGTTCTTAGTTAAATTTGTTTGGAGAACCAAATTATTCTGAGAGTGAAACTTGCGGGCCAAAGAAAATCAACCATTACTGAAAGTTTAGACCCCCCGAAATACCAGAAATTTTACTCTCCAGGACACGGATAGTAAGCCTAGACGGGGATGAATGGTCATATTCGTATATTCTATATTTAATTTTTTTCCCCGTTCCCATTTTTTTGCGGGCCAGATTGAATGGCCCACAGGCCACAATTGGTCTGTGTGCTGCCTATTAGGACTGGGGGGCATGCTAGACAATACCCATAGGCATGCTGGAAAATATATATTTATGGATAGATAAAGGTATGCCACACAAACCATATTCTACCATATTTTTTATACCATATTTCATTAATGACAGAGGGCTCATAAAATGTACCATATTGACCATGTTTCTATTTAAATAGCACAATAGATATATTCCTCTTTAGCATCCCCTTTAATTTGTTTTAAATACAATATGCTCCTTTAAGTGAAACATTTTCATGTGTTGGCTGTTGTTGCCCCATATCTTTCAGTATTCCTTGTTAAAGCACCATCATAACGTTTAAAAACATGCTGTACCTCATTTTATTTTGACCTTCATTTTGAGTTGCACATTTGGCTTTCAGATTGGGTTTCAATGTTGGAATCATACATTTTTGTTGCTTGCATGAAGAAACTAATATCTTGGATTCCTGATTATGATTAAAAAACTCATTAATTTTTATTATCAGCCTGATACAGTAAACTGATGGTGAGGGAGGAGAGGCTGACGATTTTAAAGCTGCATTTAACAGTCCTATCACATATTGCTACAAACTTCCTGTAACACAGGAGATTGAAACAGGGGGAGGGGGGCTCACGATACTCGTTAGGAATTATGATTTTCCAAATATCAGGCAATCAACCGATGTAAAGAGATAGATTCATGAAAAAAATGTTGGGGGGGAGGGGAAAACAGTTATTGCCTGTTTCCCTTTCGCCAATTATTCTGGCCAGCAACAATTTGTACTGATGGCTGTGGCTAGGCTACATACATATCAGAGAGCTGTTTGTTCAACATAAAGAGTATCATATCACCCCAATTTCACTGTTTGTTTAACATATCACTTCCTCAATTTCCTCCCTGCAAAATGAGTCCGTCTGCTCCCCACTTCTCTTCCTGAAAGGTTTCAAAATGACCAATAGAGATAGAGATCGTGAACAGTTTCATCAGTGGCAAATTGCAGGCCCTGCCTTGGTAATAAATACATTATAGACAGTGGTTTCCTTGCAGAGTTGTTGAAAGAAATTAAACTAAATTGATCCAAAGAAGGTTATCATACACCTTGCATTTATGGATGAATTTATGATGGAGTAGCGCCCTCTTTGTTATAATTTCAAGTGTTTCCCACCTCTTGTGTTGGTAGTATGTTTGTTGTGATTCCATGTTCGTGTGGTCTGTGGTGACAGTATTGCACTAACACCTAGCTGGATTGAGAAACAAAATTATCAATGTGGGGTTTTTGTTGACTAGATCCTCATTGAGGAGACTGTTAGGAATGGCATCCAAGTCATAATACTAGTTAATTGCTTCAATAATCTTTACATTTCATGTAAAGGCCCCCGTCATACCCACATTTGTGTGGAAAATTGACTAGGCAGCACTAATCCTATCAGGCCACATAACCAGTCTCTATAATACTGGCCACCAGATGAGATAGGATAGCCACTGGTGTATGTTGTCTCAGAACCATACACATTGTGTATGACCATGTATGCTAGGGGCTATTTTATCACAGCAGACGGCCATGTGTATATTGGTAGCACCATAGAGGAATGGGAAACAGATACACTACTGCAACAGTCCGACCAGGACTTGAACCCCCAATCCCCAGGTCTTCTGATCCGAGGATTGGGGGTTAGAGTGCTGGTCAGACTGTTGCATTGGCTATGTTTCTGTCAACTGTTAGCTCACTGTTAGTTTACATATATGGGCATCACCATACCATATGGTATAGAGATGACCATATATATGTTAACTAACAGTCAGCTAACAGTTGACAAAAACACAGCCAATGTGTCCTTGTGCAAAACACTTTATCTTGATTGCTCCTCAAGCCGTACTACGTCGGATATTCCTGTACCTTCAAAATACCGCTTCTCAGCGGTGTATCTGTTCCCCATTTCTCTATGGTGTTACCAATATACACATGGTGGCTGGAAAATTTCAGCAATTGGCAATGGCCAGGTGTAGCAGCTAATTAGGGAATAAACTGCAAACAGGAGACTGTTACTGGGGAATAAACAGTCGAGACTCTAAATTTAGCTGAAAAACGGACGAGGCGAAGCCGAGTCTGTTATTCAGCTAAATTTATAGTCTCGACTGTTTATTAACCAGAAACAGTCAACAATTTGTAGTGTATTCCTATTCTACAACCTGAAATTGTGGAATATGAAGGTTTTTAGGGATAATTCCGGAGAATTCGAGCATCGGACCGCAGACTTGTACAAGTCCAATAACAGATAGGGGATGGCCCCCAATAAGCCAATCAAATAGTCACTTATTTGGCGGTTTCTGGTCCAGGGTCATAATTTTGTTGAAAAACTGGTGGATGAACGTGCCGATCTAGTGCATACACCGAATAACTACATATTTCGAATATCCACCGACCACAGTTGGCTGCGCATCATTGTCTGCATATAACGCTAATTATTCAATATTGTATGGGGGAATTGAGACTCGGTCGTTCAATGTTTTTCTTCTATAGCCTAAAAAATCATCTTACCTTGTAAAAT
>JAODUJ010690430.1:0-13792 GCA_027564615.1 Psolus chitonoides | reverse complement strand
TTATTATTATTATTATTATTATTATTATTATTATTATTATTATTATCGAAAGTAGTCCTTGTGGTAAAAAGTTATCAAAACTATTTTACGTATGATTTCGACAATACTGTTTTTAGGCTTTCGTTTAAGAGTCAGCTTCCAGAACACGGTTTGGGTAATGCATTTTGATTTATTATAACAATATAACTATTGTCTATGGCTTCATTTGTGAAGTTGACAAATATATTTGGTTATTTTCAATGTGGATTTCACAACCAAGTTGAAGTTAGTGATAATCCAGCTAGCACATGACTCGTTTAATGAAGCTAGCGTATTACCTGGTAGTTAACCATCCATTATGAAAATTTACATTGGTAATTTACGTTCATCAAGATTTGTACATTACTACATTTGCTAATGGTAGTTTAGAACCTTGTCAATTACCTAAAACAATAAAGAGGACAACTGCCATTGAAGGGTAATATGTGTGCATGATTCAAATTTATATAAAAATGCAAAAAAATGAAGTTGTGTTGTACGTGACGAAAGGACACTAAAGAGTGAATAATGAAAACGATACATTGCAATTGCATAGATAATATTTTTGGACATTTTAAGACATTTGTGTTCAAAGATGTAAGAACAATTGATATCATTACATAACTTAAAGTCGTATGAGTTAAGAATTGTGTAAGTACGATTAAAACTGATTGATAGCTGTTGCTTGAGTGAAAGAAATCTCAATTTTGATCATTTTTACAAGAAAAGAACAACATAATATTAATGGTTATTTTGTAGTTTAATATATCATGGCCTGGTGCCATACAGCATATTTTTGGCTGACACATGTATCCCCTGGAAATCTTATTAAAGTACTTTAGTGAGTCTACACGCCAGTGGAATATATATATATATATACTTTAAAGATTATAGTAGTATATGGCCTGGTGTCATACACCTTTTTTAAATGATTTTGTAAACAAAAGAAACCGGATATATCAGGGATGTGTCAGAAATGGTTTTGTCAGTGTGGACTGTGGAGTCCAGTGCGCTGCCATTTCGAGATGGAATCAGAGATTGGTTCGTTCAAGAACAAAATATGGATGTTAATTTTTCGCTACTGAAAGCACCCGAGATGAGGATACAATGATCAAAGATAACTTGACAAAGGCCCTATGCCACTACTCGGCAGCATAGCGCCGGTGCATCTCACTGCTCGAAATACGCGGTCGATACTCAAAGTTCCGAGCCCGGCGTGTATGAATCATACCCCGAATGCTTAATAGGGTTAATTTGAATCTGCTAGGTTTAAATAACCTGCAAAGCGATGTAAATGCACACTACATCAATGAGAAAATAAGAAATTTAAATATTCATCTTAAAGATAACTTACTCACCATGTGTAAGACAGAGGATATTGTGTTTTAATATGAAAAAAGGAGCAAAATGATAAATAGCAAAAATCCCAATATTCTTGCTGATTGGAACTCCTTCTTTGAAGCAATTAACATGATTTTTACAAGTCCGATATTAGATACTCGCATAGGATCAATATCCAACCTATACACCTTCCTATTCCAATCAATGTGTTATTCATTCATAAATGAAACTTGCCATACTCGACTCTTATTGTGGAAATCTAGCAAATAAAGTAAATAGCAATGGTAAACAAGCACTAATTAGATTTCATACCGATGTAGGTCAGTCCACCAAATTACAAGGGGTTTAGGAAGGATATGAAGCAAATGACACATTTACCACAAGGGAATACACCACTTGTGCATAGTTGGCCTCATTGGTCCACTACTTTGGGTGGAAATACTTATTAAAATCCCCACTAATGGTTACATGTTTTGGCAAACAAATGTATCATATGCCTCAAATTCGATATTTCCTGACTACAACAGGAATTCTGTTTTCCTTGCCTTTAACTGGTAGTTTATAACAAGGTTTCCTCCAGGGCATGATAGATTATGGTAATTTAATATTTATGAAGGAATTAAAGGAGCATTGTGTTGTATTATTTAACAAAATATTTACCCATCTCTATCAACTGTGGTATTGAGCTGTGACAATGAGATCGGTCATTCCAAGAAGGTATGTTGTATAATTATGCTTTTACAGAGGTATAACTGAATGGTGGTTGGAACTAGACATTTTGAATGAACATGCTTATCAAAATATGATGAAAAGGCTATCATTCCTTCGATATCAGAAAATGTTATACAGCTATAATTGAAGTAATCCTAAAAATAAATCAGGGTAATCCTAAACGAAAGTTGGCTCCTTTAAGTTTCTTGTTTGATATAAATAGTTCAACATTTTATATCATCTCACACTGAATAGTATTTAGAGTAGAATGATGCAAACATATATTCATTGCCAAAAACGTTACATATGCGACAGGGAAAATATTGCACCAAACCGTTGAATAAACAAATTGAGCGTCACCAAAACCAACCATATTATGCCTTAACTCTACAAAAAAGAGATTTTTTTCCCAGTACTCAATCACAGCAGTTTTTATTTTAAAAGTATATTTTACTGAGATGAAGGTTGAATCAACATACGAGAGAGAGAGAGAAATATATGGTAGAGGCTTTGCAAACCAACTTTCTTCCTTTATTTGAAAGGTCTTCGTTCGTCAGCAGATCTCACTTTCAAATTACAAAGTAAAAGCTATATTCGATAGTAAGTTGTTAGTCCTTGGGCTTGGGAGAGGTGTTATTCTTCGGAACATGGGCTCATGGGGCCGATGCTTATATCCAGTTCCCTGGCGTGAAGCGGACGAGAGTTTGAAACTACCCAGGATGGGACGTTGGTCCATCGCTGGATAACTCCTAGCCAAAGCTGGTACCCTTTTTCAACTGGGTTGCCTAGAACATGCGGAGTAAATGTCTTGCTCAAGGACACTACGTACTTAGCAACCCAGGTGTACTCAAACTCCCAACCTTCGATCCGGTGTCCCAAGCACCACCGATTAGGCCACCACACCTATGTATTCGATAGACTGCGATAGTAACATTTACTCTGATGGATCTCTCAAGTAATGTGGATTCTAAAGGCTGTACGGACAACCCAATGGCCAACTCTGTTATTATGGATAATGGTGATGCTACCAAGGCTTATTTCTATCCAAAGTTTGGCCCCTCCTAAAACTTAAATATCAACAATTAAATGTGTGTGAATGATACAACTAGGCCTTGGTAGATTTTGGAACTGGGTAAAGTTCAAAATTCTCTTTTAAACTTCAACAATTGGAAATCATATTTTATTTTATCACATGTTCAGAAGGTCATCCATCTACTGTCCATCAAATAACCCTCAAGGAGGCTTGGTGGCCTATAATTAGTGCATGTGACACTCGACTGAAGGATTGTGGGAATGAGTGCAACCTCCACTCATACGTAGTGTCCTACAGCCGCGATCCGCAACCTATGGGTTGCGACCCCAAGTTTGAGTTATGAACGATTTTAGATGAGTTGCAGGATTATTTCAAAAATCACAGAAATATGTCACTGTGATAACTCTTTTGGGGAGTCGTGATCTTTGATTGCGTCACGACTGGAGGCCAAACGTGTTGACTGGGTAGTGGCCTAAAATGGTTGCGGACCGCAGTCCTAGAGCAAGACACTTTACCTGCTCCAGTCTGTAGACGTACTATATTTGGATAGGAGTTATCTAGAGGTGGACTGACATCCTGTGCTGAGGGGAGTGCTACACTATTGCCTGCTTCACACAAGTGTCAGAATGGCTGTGCCTTGGTCAAAACAAGCATCCTTCCACCAAGGACATAACCAAACCATCAAAGAACCCTGAATTAATGTGATCACGGATAAACACTGATGCTAGCTTTCTCTTATTGTGTAGTATGAGGCAGGTGATACAACCGACTACATGGCCGAGTGGTTAGAACATCAGCCTTGCTGCTGGGGAGGTTCAGATTTTGACCCTAGGCCAGGTCATACCAAAGACTTGAAAAATGATATCCGTGCCACCTTCTAAGCTTTGTGTTCATCATTGAGTAGGTGCAAGCAGCCTGGGACTTATCAGGAACTCACATGTGCACCAGACCTCCAACCTAGAGGGTTGTATTGTACAGTATCATACATTCATATATAACCTGCTCCGATGGCCAACATGTCACCATCTGATGGAACCATTGGATTATGGATAGAGTAACATGTATGTAGACTTATGTCTAGGGAAACTCCTAGCTTTACCACTGTATTACAGGGTTATGTTTGTGGTCACTAGCGTTGCTTGGGTGTCGAAAGTGGGGAGCAAAGAAAAGGCAAAATGCACCGACAAGCACACAAACTTGCCTACAAAACCACAATTGTACCGACGAAACCCCTTTTTGTCTCGCCTGAATTATGTAGCGAGGGAGACTTAGCGGTCACTATGGCGTGTGTCCGTCTGTTCGTGTGTCTGTCCATGCAAAGCTTGTGAACAGATTATCTCCAGAACCGTAGGAGGTATGATGACAACATTTGGTAGGGGTCAGCAGAGCTAAGGGTTCTCAAACTGATTAGATTTCCAGCACAAAATATGCTAATTAAATATAATAATTTGCATATGAGGCCTATTAAGCTGGTGTACAAATTATCTCAAGAACCGTAAGAGCAGGGGGTAGCTATAGGTTCTCGAACTGATTGGACTTTCAGCACGAAGTACGCTAATTATGTAGGCTAATTTGCATAATGTATGGAATACACCTAGTAAATGCACTATCTGGAAATATGTAATATATATAGTGTTGAAACTTGGTGGATGTAGTCTACATTTAGTGCCAACATTTTTGAAGGTCATTTGGAGGTCATCAGGGGGTATTTGAGGTTAAATTACTAAAGATTGTTGCATTTAGATGAAACTTGGTGTATCATTTCCCTTGATCCGGCCCACATTCGATCAAGTGTCACAGCTACAATTAGTGTACAGATGGGCGTCAATGCTGATAGCAATTATTCTGTAAAAAGTGTCATGTAATGTTATGACGACCCATCCCGCATCCCGCACCTTGAACAAGGAACATTTTCGGTGTGATTCATTTTATTGGAACTATTATTGAAGGTGATCTGAGCTAGCCGAGAAGTAAAAACAACAGCGTAATTCGACAATAGGTTCACAGTCTACTATATACATATTGTGATTGCGACAGGCAGCAGTTTCGTACGCAGGCGAGACTAGTGGTTCGAGAAGCGCCTTGTTCGACCAAAGTTTGGGGGAAGCTGCTCCTCTCGCTGGCTACGCTTGTGTTTGTGGTATCCATAGTGAAAACAGGGGAGCTCCTAGCTGCTGGAGAGGTTGTATCACCTATCATCTGTTGTATGACTACTTGATGATGACTTCTTGAAAGATTTTACTACTGTACCACTTTAAGCTTTAGTGACCTCCAACTGGATTACAGGTTCACACATTGGTGGTTACCTTACTGATACCAGGATGCTCCTAGTAGCTGGAGAGGTTGTAGAACTCCTTGTTGTTTGTACCGCAAGAGGTGATGATCTGACTGTAATACTCGAAGGACAATGCTGTAAGGACTCTCAAGCTTTGGTGTCCTCCAACTGGATTACAGGTTCACACATTTGTGGTCACCCTACTGATTACATGAAGTTTCCAGTAGCTGTAGAGATTTTTATAACTTCTTGTCGTTTGTACCACAAGAGGTGATGATCTGACTGTAATCCTTGAAGGACATTGCTGTAAGGACTCTCAAGGTTTAGTGTCCTTCCATTGGATTACAGGTTCACACATTTGTAGTCACCTTACTGATACCGTGAAGTTTCTAGTAGCTGTAGAGGTTGTATAACTCCTTGTCGTTTGTACCACAAAAGGTGATGATCTGACTGTAATCCTTGAATGACATTGCTGTAAGGACTCTTAAGCTATAGTGATCTCCCTCCGGATTGGAGCTTCACATATTTGTGGTCATCTTACTAAGCCCGGGAAATCTCAAACCTGGAGAGGTTGTAGCACTCCTCATTTGTGTACCCCTAAGGTGATGATGATGTGACTCGTTGCTATACGAACACTAAATGCTTTAGTGACCTTGCACTGGATCTCAGAGTCACATATTTGTGGTCACTTCATGGCGAGTTTCTAGTAGCTGGAGATGCTTAATACCTCTTTTGTTTTTGTAACACAAGAGGTGATGATTTGACTACAATCCTTGAAACAGATACTGCTATAAGAACTCTCAAGTCACTGTGTTAAACCATGGGAGGTAATTGCTGGCAAGGTTTTATCACTCCTCATCATGTGTATCCTAAGACAGTTAGGGAGAAAGGCGGAAACGAATGAAAATGATTTTATCCTCTCCGGGTGAAAACTTAGTATTCATGACGTAATACGTCATGGCGGAAGGCCGAACAGCCGTTTTAATACCCAGCCGTAGTTCAGATCAAGTTCCTATATAACACACTTGCAGCGAGTAGGCCTATGGCATATAACATGGAAACATTATTTTGCGGATTTACTTCAGATATGTGACAATATTTATCATAGTGTCGGCCCGTATGGATAACCATTTACTTACCGTATATTCTTCATGACATACGACGTTCACCAGCTTGCCTCCACACGCTATACCAACGCGGTGAATACAGCCGTTCCAAATGCTAACTTGAATCGCCTGCTAGTGCTACTCTGGCAATATACCAACACTAACACATAATAGCCTACTGCCCTGGTAGCCTGGGCACACTGTTTGAATTTCGTGCAGCACACATATCCTACGTTTGTATGACCTCTTCAATTAGCGATGTGCACACCGCAGTGCGTGTGTTCTCAGTGGTTTTCTCACAGTGTAATTAAACGACTGTACGGGGTCTGCAACGTGAGAGGTCAGTGTAAATTTTGACTTTTTTCTCCGAATTTACATGGTGGAGTATTAAACATACTGCGGCTTTTCTGTAAGCTACCAATTTGTCTTTATGAAGACTCATGTTTCAAACGATCCTTTAGTGAGACGAATTTTCCGGAGAGGTTTATAAGAATGACCTCTTGGTATTTTATTATGAATAATAAGTTTTTGTCCATTTTGTGTCTGACTGTATTCCCAGAGACGGACATTACTGTAAGAACTCTCAAAACCTTCAAACGCCTCCCACTGGATAACAGGGTCATTTGTCAGTGGTCGCCTTTCAAAGATCAATAATTTTCCTAGCTGGAGAGGTTGTAGCACTCCTCATCTCTTGCATCACAAGTGATGATAATCAGCCTGTATTCATTGAAGCAGATACTGCTGTACGATCTCTTGAAGCTTTACTACTGGATTACAGATTTAAGCTTAGTGTGGTGGCCTTAAAACCCTGGGTGCTCCTACCTGGAGATATTGTAGCACTCCTCATCTTTTGTATCCCAAGTGATGATGATCAGTCTGTATTCCTTGAAGCAGATGCTGCTTTAAGAACTCTTGCAGCTTCACTACTGGATTAGCCCTTTATCTCCCAAGGGGGATGGAGAGAATGGTCACATTATTGTAAATGGCATATTTTTTCTTTTCTTCTTAGAGATATTTAGAGGTAGAAGTCCCAATTAAAAGTATACATGTATGGAAAGCTAGGACTCTAAGCTTTTCATAAATGTATTTGTATGCAAATTAGGCGATTTGCATGCCACACCATTGTTTTCCAAATTAGGTTCATCAGTATGACATTTATTTCTAAAATTCACTCTTCATGTATAACATGATGTACAAAACCCATTTATTTCACTTACTCATCACATATTTTATCATATGTTGAGGATTCATGGACACTATATTCCTTCAAAGTCAGCCTAAAGCTACTACAAGGAAGCGTGTGGGAGCCTAAACTTCTTTGTTTCCATTGAGCTACTGTTGCATATACAAAATCTGATACAGGCTGACCGAAATTCATTTCCTGGTATTTTGGCTGGCAGAAATGCTTCATTGTTATTATCATTATTATTATTAGAAAAACGTATATAGATCTCGCTTATACAGAACAACGTAGTATTCAGCAGCGCTTAACAACCTAAGCAATTACACATAATACAACAGTAAATTACCAATTGAAGGCAGCAGCGAAAAGGTGTGTCTTTAGGTTCTTCTTGAATAATTCGAAACGATCAGTGTCTTTAACTTTATTTGGCAGTTTATTATGATTAATACTTCTTTTATTTGTTACCTTGTGTTTTGTCGTTTCATGGATTTCTTCATTCAGTTTTGATTCTTTGCCGAAGGCGAAAGAAATCTGTGCAGTCATGCTGGCGTGCGTATATGTGTGTGTGTGCCGATGTGTGTGTGTGCCGATGTGTGTGTAGGCGATTTATGTGTGTGTTTGCGACGCCCATTGTAAACACAATAACTGGAGAATGCAAATGTCTATTGATTTTATACTTGTCATGTAGGTTGTCCCATATGGAGTACAAAAACCCTATTGTTTTTGGTACTGTTGCACGGCCATTTGAGGTCAACAGAGGTCAAACACTGAAAACCTTGTAAACACGATAACTGGATAATGCAGAGGTCTAACGATTTCATACTTGACATGTAAGTTGCCCATATGTAGTACAAGAACCCTTTTGTTTTTGGTACTGTTTGAAGGTCTTTTGTGGTTAACAGAGGTCAAACATTAAAACCCTTGTAAACGCGATAACTGGAGAATGCAACTGTCCACATAGTTCATACTTGGCATGTAGATTGCCCGAGTACAAGAATCCTCTCGTTCTTGGTATTGTTTCAAGGTCATTTGAGGTCAACAGAGGTCAAACACCGTAAAACCTTGTAAACGCGATAACTTGACAATGCAAACGTCTACAGAGTTCGTACTTGGCATGTAGGTTGCCCATATGAAATACAAGAAACCTATTGTTTTTAGTACTGTTTCAAGGTCTTTTGTGACCAACAGAGGTCAAACATTGAAAACGTTGTAAACGCGATGACTAGAGAATGCAAATGTCCACATAGTTCGTACTTGGCATGTATATTGCCCGTATAAAGTACACAAACACCGTTGCTTTTTGTACTGTGTCAAGGTCATTTGAGGTCAACAGAGGTCAAACACTGAAAACCTTGTAAAAACGAATACTGGAGAATGCAAATGTCTACAGAGTTCATACTTAGCGTGTAGGTTGCCCATATAGAGTACAAGAATTATGTTGTGTTTGATACTGTTTCAAGGTCATTTGAGTTTAGCAGAGGTCAAGCACTGAACACCTTGTAAACGCGATAACTTGAGAATGCAAATGTCTACAGAATTCGCACTTGGCATGTAGGTTGCCCATATGGAATACAAGAAACATATTGTTGTTGGTACTGTTTCAAGGTCATAGGAGGAAAACAGAGGTCAACTACTGAAAACTTTGTGAATGCGATACCTAGAGAATGCAAATGTCTACAGAATTCATACTTGTCATGTTAGGTAACCCATATGGAATACAGGAATCTTCTCGCTTTTAGTACTGTTGCAAGGTCATTTGAGGTCAACAGAGGTCAAACATTGAACACTTTGTATATGCAATGACTGGAGAATGCAAATGTCCACATATTTCATACTTGATATGTAGGCTGCCCATATGGAGTACAAAAACCCTGTTGTTTTTGGTACTGTTGCAAGGTCATTTGAGGTCAACGGAGGTCAAGCACTAAAAACCTTGTAAATGCGATAACTGGATAATGAAAATGTCTACAGAGGTCATAATTGGCGTGTAGGTTGCCCATATGGAGTACAAGAACCCTATTGTTTCGGTACTGTTTGGAGGTCATTTGAGGTCAACCCTTAACAATGGTGAACTCATTACCTTGGTAAGACAAGCTTATGAAAAGTTAATATTTAGTATGTAGGTAACTCTCAAAAAGTACAAAAAGCCGGTCGATTTAGGTGGCGATCCAAGGTCATTTGGGGTCAATAACGGTCATACTCTGAAAACCTTGTAAACATGTCAACCTGACAAGACAAACACTTGAGATGTTCATATTTGGTTTATAGGTCACTCCTATGAAGTGCATGAAACTTATTGATTTTGGTGGGGAGTGGGACCCAAGGTCATTTGAAATCAGCAAAGGTCAAACCCTGAAAACCGAGAATCTGTTCATTTCATAAGACAAACTAAGGAGACATTCATATTACGGTGTGTGGGTAACTATATTTGACTATAAACAACCTGTTGATTTTGGTGAAGATCCAAGATCAAAAGAGGTCAACCACTGAAAACTTTGTTATCATGATATCCGGAGAATGCCAACTGTAACAAAACTCCTTACAGAGAGAACATAATGTCTGCCAGCATAGGTCAAAACATGAAAACACTGTAGATAATTTAACTTGTAAAAGATGTAACAGATATTTGGCATGTAGGTTACCAATATGATGCATAAAAAGCTATATTGGTCATGTGAGGTCAACAGATGTCAAAACTGGAAAACACTAATAATTCAAATGATCTTGATATGGTATTTGAGCACATACTACTATAATATTCCTCTACCCCTATTTTTCACTTCAACCCCCTCCCCCCTACCTACTGTATGATTACTAATGTAGCAAATTTGTCATGTAACACATAATGACGAATACTGCACAAAAGTCTTATAAGATTGACAGAAATTTCACATGCTATACCTGACTTTAAATGGCCTTTGATACTTAGATGGTATTCCCAAGAGTTCCATGTAGATACTCTGTAATCAATAGAATAAATGAGTAGAATAAACAATGGTGGTGGCTATTTACCCGATCACAGTCTACATACACTGCTACACGAACACCATTACATACACTTGTGTACGTATGCCACGCATGTTTAGTATCAGAGGTTAGGGTACGTACGATCGGGTAAATAAGCAGGCCAACTGTGCTTATTCAACCAAAGATCGGATAAATAGGCCCCACCATAAACAAAACCATGTGCGCAAGGTTACAAAGAGGATCAGTGAAATGTTCTCGTTTGCCCTCCTCGGCTAGCTCAGAATGATCTCCAAATAATTCAACTGTTCATAAATGTTCAGCGGACGAAGTCCTAACTGGACTTCATCACAACAAAATACTGCATAGACTTCACTGTTTATCCTAAATTGTTAGGCCATCAGTCAAATCGATAGCCTAGGCTACTCAATAATTTCCATCGTCGTAATAACAATTCCAAACGGTTCTAAATAAATAAAAACACAAAACAAATGAAAATGTCGACACGAATAACGTTTTAAATCCAGTCCTTTGGATGCTTCATGTTAAATTACTGTGTTAATATAAAATCGCTTCCAAATGTTCCAAAAGATCTAACTACATGACTAAAATGATTATTAAAATGTTCCAAATTAGTACGTCTCACGTACTTGCTCAGCGTAGGTTCGCTAAGCAATCGTTTACACTGTCTCCTTAACTGATAATTTGATAGCCGCCTAAATACTAACACACAAGCGCGCCAAGAGCACTAAGAACTCTCGGCTCTGATTGGCTACCACTTGTTACCCGCGTAAATAGTGAATGACCGACTGGAAGATTCTTATAGCAATCTGTGCCAGTTTAGGGGAACATTTGCACCAATTTCACAATAATTTAAGACTCAATTTACCTCAAAACAGCAGAGAAAGCTGCTATTAAACCGTTATCATACTATAACAAAACGATTCAATTCGTACGTAGCAATATAGATGAGAAATAATTGAGAACATCACCCAATAATACGGATCCTAATCTTGATTTGCTCCTAAAATCGCTGTAGTTAGGTCTCAAAATCACTAACAGATCTGAAACCTTGGGGGAACAGAAGATACAACAGTTCTCTATCACGACAACGTGACGAGAGGATTATAAATAGTCTAATCTTTCTGCACAAGCGATCTCAAAAGTGTCTAGGAAGACGGACAGGCGACTTGACTACTCAAAGAACTAGATTACTACTGGGTAGCCATTGGGTGGCTATTCGGCGATCGGGCGAAATTCAGGTCCAAGAGACCGCGTAAATAGTCAGGGCAACACGCATTGAAGAATTGGATATACAAAGGATATACGCATCTGCAGCACAGAGGCCTGGATCAGGCCTGCTACCGGGAAGGGTGGCATAACTGTTGTTTACATCTTGCAGACTATGCTGTACACTAAGCGCTGTTAGAAGCGTTCGGACAATCCCAGGCTTATGGCTCAGCGCCTAACAATGCTGTACAGACTACACAGCTATTAGAAGCGTTCGGACTAGATCCGACCAGGAGAAACTCGAATTAGGATCGTCATAACATTACATGACATAAGCAAGCCCGAACCAGCCTGTCAGTGTGGAAGTTAGCAATTTGCCTTTGAGTGTATTTGCAAACATTGCTACTACAGTTGTGTTTAATTGTGTAGATTAGACAGTGTCTACAAGTACAATCACATTTTATGACATTTTCCAGTTGGGTAGTCCAGATAGCACTTCTCTGGCAATGCCCTCTCCCACTTCCTCCGTGCACACCACTGATGTGAAGAGTGGAAAAACATATGTTACTGTAATATGACTGTAAGAACATTGACCTACGTCGCTTCCACACTTTTATTTGGACCAAGTCATGGAGTCAGTTTTTGCAGAGACAATAGCGTAGGCACAGGGTGGCTGGGGGTGGGGGTGATTCCCCTCACACATTCCTGGTGCCCTCCAACAGAAAATTAGTTCCTGATATTTTTTACAATTGTCTATGTAAATGGATAGAGAGCGAGGTAAATTGATTTGTTGGTGCCCCCTCCCCACCCCCCATTAGATGCTGATGCTCCTGTGCCCCCTCACTAGTAAAATTCCAGCTATGCGGCCACTGTGCAGAAATGTTATTAAAATGAGTTAATTTGGTTTCATGTCCATAACATCATTGCCCGATGAAGAATGTTGAATTGAATATCATGCATGTTTTTTTTTCAAAAAGTGTCTGGGACTCTATATAGCATGATTAGATATATTCTGAAAATTTGAATGTTCGACTGTACACACCAAAACCAACAGCCATATATTAGGAGTCAATCTTTTTACTTCTTTCCAACATAGGAACTATCTTAACTTTTTGATCTAGATGAAAAGGCCATATACTTGCCACCAGTATTTGGTCCAGGTAAAGTTATAGACATACGAAAATTGTTGCATAGCCATCACATCACTTACTCTGCCAAATAACTGAACAAGACCAGACAGTGGTGTGAAAATTAGTCACGAAGTCTGTCATTTGATAAGCAAGCGAGAACCTCCTTTAGCATGAAATCTCACAGCAAGTTTGCATCTTGGTTGATGGATACAAATTTGACATTGTCACCATACCAGTCGAGCTATCAATGAGGTGACATCACCAATGTTGCCATGTCCAAGATTTCAATATTTACCCATACATTTTGTGGAAAATATGGCACGGAATCACACATCATAGTTGCTGTCTTGTTTCGTTTTATTTTCCTTCAGTAATACAACATTTCAATGTGTAATCATTGATCATTGATTAAATCGATTCAGCAGGTTTGCCAAATTCGCTTAGACTGCACACTATTTGTGCTTTTTGTGTCTGCGCTTTCCAATGATATGAAAATTGTTGGTGTTGGGTGTAGGCTTCGGAATTTATGATTTACAAACACCAATTTGTTTACCCAAAATTTACAAACTTTATGCAAATTCGGTGACATTTGGCAAATATCCAGGTCATCAAACAGCTGGTGGCCCCGGCGATTACCATATATATTCAGTACATGTTCGAACCATATACAATCCTTGAGACGTTTGAAAATTATTGAATTCACGATTGTAGACATTTTTGAAATAGTCAAATGTAAATTTTGGGGTCAAATTTGAGAGTAAACAAATGTTCTGAGATTTTTTTAAAACTTTGCTCCACACT